>CAEFZX010031270.1:0-79768 GCA_903066825.1 Alfaro cultratus | reverse complement strand
CAGTAACGTTACTGGTAAGTAAAATACCATCAGAGCTTTTAATAATTTTCATATCTTCAATGTAATTTTTAAATAAACTATAAATAAAGCAAAAAAAAAAAAAAAAAAAAACATAATTTGTTTTAATGAAGATTTCATCTGTGGATGTAAAATTGCTATCCTTATGTGAAAACATAATCACACCCCCAAACCTAATAACTTGCCAACAACTGTAACCAAGCATTTTTTATAACTGGCAAGTAGATTTTGCATCACTGAGGAGGAATTTTTGTCTTGATTCAGCCACAATGTAAGATTTTGAAGCATGAATGGCCTGGTAAAGGTTCTATCACAGCATTTAAATCAGGCTTTAAGTTTGTACTTTGACTAGACCACTCTGAAACTTAATTTTATTGTTGTGATTTGGGTCATTGTCTCACTTTGTGATCCAAGTATGCTTCAGCTTAATGTCACACACACAGATAGTTGGTTTTCTGGTAGAGATCAGATTTCTCGTCTCTCCTCGGGAAGCTCAGTAGTGTTTCCATCCTTTTATGCATTTATAATAATGACTCACTGTGGTTCACTGAAGTCCCAAAGCCTTAGAAATGGCCTCATTTGTTGGGATCAGGGAACAAATTGATACTTTTTTAAAGGTCTTTTAGCTTATCTTAAGTTGTCAACCATATAAATAGTCAAACTCCACTTTGCAAAAAAGGTGCTCCGGGTTTCCCCCAGTGTATTTTAAGCCTGGTGGGCCAACAGGCTTTACTTTCTAAGAATTGTTTATTTATTTTAGTTTTTTTCATGTTAGCCTTTTTTGAGACCCTGTAGTTGGTGTTTAGGTGCTGTTAATAATGTCTTCCAATAATACACAATCACTCAATGATATTTTAACATCTTCTGTCACCTTTAAAGATTTTTAAACTCAAAAATCAATGGCCATAGCGCCCCTACCACGGGGCTTAGCAAGTTTTCTGGGGGAAACCCTGGTGCTTAATTAAAAATCAATTACTTTTCACATAGTTGTTGGCTAGTTTGGATGACTTTTGTCTGTTGATCATCAACTGAAAACCGCAGTTTATGTTTCACCTGATTATTTGTGTGTGGTATTGTTATTTGTTAGATGATCCGAGGCATTCATTTACTTAGAGAGCTACAGTAGCAGCTGCGTCTTATTGCTTGGAATATTTCTCTGCTTTAACCTTTTCTTTATCTTTTTTCTTTTTTTTTTTCTTCAGCTGCTTCTCGACGGATTATCCCGTTTAACGCCCTGCCTAACATCAAAAAGCCCAACTCCTCCAAGCAAGCCGGAAATCCTGTGTGCGGCGTAAAACACAAAAAGAGGTTAGCGGTAGCCAGGGGTCGGATATTCGGAGGAAACGCAGCCCTGCCGGGAACTCATCCGTGGATGGCAGCCATTTATATTGGACAGTCTGATTTCTGCGGCGGCAGTCTGATCTCCTCCTGCTGGGTCCTCTCTGCTGCTCACTGCTTCTTCAGCAAGTATGCAGTGCAATTCAGCTGCACTACTTATTCAATATAGACTAAAACAATATTGTTTTAGTTTTTTTAATCCAGATACTTTAACAGAATTTGAAAAGGGAAGCATTATATTCTGCAAAATGTTTTAGAGGTTTGTAGATGGGAATACAGTGTTTCGTTTTCTTAATCTATGAGCTTCAGAGTCACATTCTGACTAAAGCCTTAAAGCTTGAAGACAGTTTTTTCACCTGACTTTAGTAAACAGGTAGTTTTTCTCCTTGAAGACCTAAATACAGATACGCTTAGATAAAGTATTTGTATTTAGGTGTTTTACATTCAAATTTAATCCCTCTCCTTGGGTCACAATAGGTCGCTCTGTCCAACAGGAATCTCGTTCACTTGGCTGCAACTTTGTGTTTCATAAAGATGACGGGAGTTGAAAGACATGTTAGAGTCAAACTACACAAACTCCCCAACTTATAATAGAAGCAGAATCAGCTTTATTCACTAAGTTTGTGCACAAAAACAAGGAATTTGACTTTGGCTCAGATATGCAAAAATAAAACAGGCTTTTTCTTCTTGGAAAGATGTACAGTGTTTTTACAAAAGAGCAAAGCAACGTTGAAATAGTGCAACATGCGTGATATTGATTTGCTGAAACATTATGCAGAGCTCTCTGGTGCTTTCTATTTCTGACTGAGGGAATTAACTAAATGAGAAATCTACATACAAATCATTTGTGATTCATCAATATTAATGTAAGAGAAAATGTTAAATAATGTACATTAAAGACAAGAAAAACTATCACAATTACATTTTTTTTAAAATTTATTGATCTATTTGAGATTAGAGAGGATAGAAACGTTTGCCTGCATGTTTACGCTGCTTGATAATAATTCATTTTGTGATGATCTGGTTTCAAACAGACAAGCTCATTTGCATAAATCTTTTTATTATTTTATCGTGACCCTGTGTTGCTTCCAGCTGATTTAAACTTATTTCCCCCCTCAGCCCTCTGAAGTCTCAGCTGCGCGTGGTTCTCGGTCAGCACCACTTCAACATCACCGGTCCCAACACTCGGACTTTTGACGTGGAGGACTACGTCTTCCATAAACACTTCTCCATTTTTAATCCGACGCTACACGACATCGGTAAGCAGCCCTGGAAAAGTGCCTCCTCCTTCCATCCAATAATAAAAAAAAGTAGGAAATAAAAAAATGTTTGGAGCGTGATTCACCACAGCGCAGTCCAACAAATAGCTTGTAAAACGGTCTCCCCATGCTCGGCATTAAGCGCCAACTTCTTTTTATTTTTTAATGTCTGCTTGTGTGCCGCCCCTCTTCATAGCCCCCTGAGCGACTGCCCATTGTCCCGAATCAAAAACTGCCTCTGTCAGCAAGGATTCAGCTACACATGTCCCAGTGAGTCACTCTAGTTTGAACAAACGCCGTCCTTGTTTAGAAACACTCAAATGAGTTAAGACCCCCGCTCTGAGTTCGGAGCCGTGCGTCACTCAGCAGCTGCGCTCTTTACTGCCTGGCGTTGCCCCCGGAGTCTTCAAGTCTCCCACTTTCTTCAGCTTTCTAACCCATTTCGTAAGCTCATGTTTGTGTTATTTTTTTCCCCCTCTTTCTCTCAGTTCTAATCAAGCTGAAAAAGCAGGACGGGCGGTGTGTGAGGAGAACCCCGTTCATCAGGCCCATCTGCCTCCCAGAAAAGAGCATGAAGTTTCCCGCAGGCTACTGCTGCGCAATCAGCGGCTGGGGACGCACGCGTGAAAGTGAGTCGAATCGGCATTAAAGAGGAGTTTATTAACTCCCCAATCTCATACAAGATGTTTTTTTTTATTACCATTACCTTCTACATAATTAATGAGCTATTTGTGGTTTCGACTTTACAGAGGCAAATGGTTACTCTACTCTGCAGGAGGCAGGAGTCAGGCTGGTTTCTCATGACGTCTGCAAGCGGCCACAAGTGTACGGGAACCACGTCACCGACGACATGATCTGCGCTGGGCTCAGTGGATGCGTGGACGCATGCCAGGTAGGCTGCGCATTTAGACGAGCGGAGAATGATTAGGAGGGTTAAAGCCTCCACTCTGAACCGGGCCTGCAGGAATTGCTGGGCACATAGAGAGGAAAAACCGTGAAAGATTGTAGTAAATGGTTACAGTCTGATTAAAAAGTATTCATGCCACCGTTTTCACATTTTGTCACACTGCAAAATGTGCTTGAATCTGACTATTCAAGCTAATGTGTAATGTAATTTGCAGGGATTTTATTTCAGAGATGAACATAAATGACTAAATATTTTTGAATTGCGAGGAATTTAGAAATGGTTTCCAAACCTTTTTGCAAATAAAATCTGAAAAAACAGTGCGGTGAACATTTCTATTTAGCCAACACTTAAATAGAAATCAGTGTAAGTTGCCTTAATAAATTCACTGTGTTTTGAGTCACTCATTATTTTTTGCCACATGTTCTCACTGTGATTCAGATCTGGACTTCATTCATGCTCATTAATGTCTTTGAGCAAAAACATGGTCGTCTGACGCTTTGCTACAGGTGACAGAATCAACAAGTTAAAATAGAGTTGCACAATTTTCAAGGAATATTTCACAGCAACACTATGTGGAAAGTTTTAGACCATCACAGAACACGCTACATAAACTTTAGCATTTCAGGCAATGAAGATGTTCATCAGGTGTGGGAATTAAAGGCAGTTAAAGTCTATTTAACAGGCCATATTTATGTGACCGATATGCGGCGTATGAATGCATCACACTAAAAATCTAACATTCCACCAAATATTTCATCCAAGCAGTTCTAAGCAATCACACTAAAATGCGATGATGGCTGTAATTCCATGTTAAGGTCGAGAGCACCTCCAGGGCATCATTTTGTATTATTCTTTTCAATAAAAACTAACTATATTGTTTTTTAAGTGCCTAATAAAGAGGCAACACAATAAACAGGCAATATGCTCTAACACTGTGAAGAAAAAAAAACATTCGCATTTTATTTTATCTTGTTTTGGAGGAATTTAAGTGAAACATTTTACATGTGCGATTATTAAATTCAGGGGAAACGGATAAAAACTGACTTCAATTCCACTTGAATACAGGAAGCGATGCTTAATCATGATGCATTTTGGGAAATATAAACTCCAGGCTTGACCTCCTGCTTCGGTTTCAGTTAAAAACTTCTGCTTCCTAATTAAACGTAGCAGCACATGAAATGTCTGCGGGGATTCTTTGGACAGAAGTGGAAGTTTTTGTCTTTGGACAGAAGTGGAAGTTTTTGAGGCTCTCGCAGGTTTACAGGCGTCTTCACCGACACGCCAGCCACTTGAAGCATTTAAACTCCGTCCTCTCACAGCGAACGTCAGAGCGGACTGTTTATACCTCGCTGGCAGAGAGCAATTTTTAGTGATGCATCGGGTTTCAAGTGTGTGACTCAGTTGTTTGCATGCGAGAGCTTTGATCTGTGCATGTATGTTTACACGCGTGAGCTATGTCTACTTTTGTGCTTCCTCAGGGCGACTCTGGCGGCCCGCTGGCTTGTGCGAAGGGTGATGTCAGTTTCCTGTACGGGATCATCAGCTGGGGCGAGGGCTGCGACCAGCCGGGAAAACCTGGAGTTTACACCAGAGTGGTCAATTATCTCGACTGGATCCATTCCGTGATTAAACGGAAAAACGGGAAAACATGACAGTGTGTCACCTGGACTATCAACTCGATATTTTACTTTTTATACTATTTTTGGAAGTAAATAGAAAATATATATATATATATTTTAAACTGTGAAATATGTTGTGACTGAATATGTTTTAAATTACTTGACAAACCGTGAGTCTTTAAGACCAATAAAAGAGGACTTTAAACAAAACAATTACATCGAAACGTGTTTTTATCTGCACAACGACGATCAAAATCTTCTGCTTTTCTGATTATTTTAAAAGTTGAAGTTGAATTTGCTCCCATTTTCTTGTTGAACCCATGAAAACAATTTGCTCAACTTAAAATGTAAGAATCCTTGAAGAAACAGTCAACAAGAGGTGAAAGACGTGTTTTTAAAAACCGGGATTTAAACTCATCCAATGGAATTGTGATAAGTTTAAGTCCAAAAAACCCAAAACACAAACTTAACTAAATAATAGAAAATGACAATATTGGGTTCATAAAAGAAGTCAAAGGAAATGACCTCTTTTAGTGACAAGAAGAACAAAAAACAAATTTACCTAAATAAGACAAATGGGAAACTTGAATACTGGCTGATCAGCCCACACAAACACAAAAAGGGGAAAACAAACACAAAACTGAACTGAACCAACAGCATAAGACAATCCCACTTCTCCTCCTCCTGATGCCATGTTTTGGTACGAACCAGTCTGCAGGTCTTCATGACCTTGCTCTGCCCCTTTTCCACCTCTTCGTTTCCCCCTGATGGACTGGAGCAGATGGCACTGAGGTGACAAAAAAATAGAGATTAAATCAAGGCAAACACATAGCAGTGTGTGACAGATCGGGGAAGAAGTTGTGGAGAAGATAATGTTGGGTTAGGTTAAAAAACAATATTCCAGCGCATAAATATCTTCTTTAGCAGCCATAGTGCTCCACATGAGCATTTTGAGCAAGGAGAGCATCACTCAGAAAAACATCTACCAGGTGCGGTAAATCTGCAAGAACCAAAGAGATTGACAGCTAAAAACAGGACAGCTATTATTTATGCACTTCATAAATCCAGGCTTTATGGAAGAGGATAAATTAATTGTAATTCATGATTTAAACTTTATGGCTACATTCAAACTGCAGGTCTTTGACATTATATTTAGACTCCACTGTGGAACAGTCTGTGGCCCTGAAAAGACCAACAGAAAACGACATGACATCTCGTCACCACAGACCCCACTGGTGGGTCCTGCGTGGACGGCTCGTCCTCTGCAGGCCACCAAGCCAATTAAAATTCTTGAAATTGTCTGAAATCTTAGGGAGAGAAGAATGCAGTGCAGTCCTGGCAAACAAGCGAGTCAAGTCCCCTCTGACTGGACAAGCATGAAGGCCATGGGAAACATGTTCAGGTGGTTTCCAGGTCACATCTTGGTTTTCCTGTAGGTTATTTCCTAATAAACCCATCACCTCTCACAACATCAGTGTCTCTTCCTCAATCCCGTTCCGGGAACCGGTTCACCCAACAACTTTCGGACATGAAGAAGACCTCGTTCAGAAGAGAACCTCAGCGCCTTGAGGCTGGCTCTGAGCTCCTTCTTTCAGCAGGACAAACAGCCAAAACAGGACAGAGTTCACCGGAAGCAGCATCCACTAGCGTTGCCTTGACTGTCACTTGAAGTCCAAATAAAATACTCGAGTCTTCTGATTGCATTCTGAAAACATTTTAATGTGAATGGGACTGAAAGCACTCAGCTGTTTATGAACTATTTGGTAGCTTGCCTCCACCAGTGCTCCCAGCAGCAGCAGGTGGCTCAGCCCAGTCCAGGTGGCAGCAAGGCTGCTGGAGCCCTGAAGGACGGACGGACAGACACCAGGCCCCAGTCATGGCATTTCTCCCCCGCCTCCCCTCCACTACGTGGCCTCCTTGCTGTGGGTGGAGGCTGAGTGGGGGGGGGGCATGGCGATAAGCGCAGCTATTTTGAAAGTGACCCCTCATTCAGGCAGCGACTCTGCAGCTGTCAGGAACCATGACTGAAGATGACGGATTCTGTTGTCGTGGAGGGATACGCCAGACTCAGAGATGGGAAAAAGGTGCTCAGTTTTTTGTTGTTGCTTTTGTCTTTATTCGCTCCAGGGAGAAAAATATCAATAACTTCCGCAAACACGCTTGTGTAAAACTTTTTTGTTTTTCTTTTACAGTGGAGGACTCGGTGGCTCGTACTTCGTAAGCCGTCGCCTGTAGCAGGTAAGAAACCACTGATGTGTTTACTGCGCGCTTTGGAGAGCTTTTCACATCTCTGCGCAAGTTTATCAGCGCCACTTTGGAGAAAAATAGTCATTTGGACTTGAGCAGTAGTTTACGGGCTGTGTAGCTTTCTTTCTTTTTTTTTTTTTTAAAAACAAAAAAACAACAAAAAAAACGTTAATAGCTTGAGTCTGTAAGTCACATCTTTCTAATATTTGTTATGCAGGAAACATAAAACACTTGAGCCAGACGGCGGCGGAAGGATGATGATGGTTTGGTTTAAAAATTCAGAAAATCAAATCAATCTGTATTCATCAAACACAACAAATGTCAATTTATTGTCAAAACTACAGCATGAGCAGCTTTGACTATGCTTCAATATATCTTTATATATCTACGTGCCTCAAAGTGAAATTTGTTGTGAATTTGTGCTAATTGAATTATGCTACTTTAGCTGAAATTGTGGTCTGTTTTTTGTTTTAAAGCTTCCCCTCTTAAAGCTGTGCTCATTTTGCTTTTTATGATTTAGAAAAATAAACAGGGGTCTTTATAGTCTCAGACTTATGATACATGTTGGCTGGGAGAAAGAAGGTCCCCGGTTAAAATCCTGGCCTGGGGATATTTCTGCACAGTTTGAATGCCTGGTTCTGTCCGGGTACAGGTTGTTTGGTTTCCATAAATTGTTCTTGCAGGTTTATTTGTTGCCTAAAATCCTGCAACAATAAGTGGATATAGACAAACACATTGATGGAAGAATTCAAAATCACAATAAAAAAAAAAAAATCTAATACATATGAGGTTGACGTGTGAAACTTGTCAACATTTTTAAACAATTTCTCAACATTTCTCATTGCAGGATTGTTGCTGCATTACTGCTCAGCTCAATGCTTAATACAATTTACCTGTCTCTTAAACTTTTAAAATGTAACATGGTCTGTAATGAAACAAAGTAGTTTAATGTGACTCCTGTGCAGATTAAAGCTATGTGGGTGTCATGTGGGACGTCTCAGTGAAGTGTGTGTTTTGTGTGTGTGTGTGTGTGTGTGTGTGTGTGTGTGTGAGTGTGGAGGGTATGTAGAGCTGCACAGCTTAACATGCTGCACAGGTTGAGTGGTTCTCCTCCTCAGATCTTTGATGTCAATGTTGTTACAGCTGTCTGCACTAATGCCTTGTCGTTCCAAGTGTGTGTTGGCGCGTGTGTGTGTGTACGCGGAGGACAGTAAAATGCAGACACACTGCTGTTTTGTGAGTTGACACTGAGTTGTTCTTGAAAGGTGTCAACAGACTGGAGGACACACCAACGGCTACTGTCGGTCAGAATATGGAGTCAAAGTAGAAACAAAAATATATGTTGTCTTTGAGGAAAGAAAACGTCTTGAATTATAAATACTTTCGTCAATTATTTGAGAAAAATGCCATTAGTATGTGAAAAACAAGTCTGGTCTTTCTATCTCCATAAGTGTTGTGTTTGCTGCTCAAATCAAATCCAGTATCCGAGCATCAGCCTCTAAAACAGGGAAAAATGTCGTATTTGTAATAAGAGATAATTTCTCTCATTATTTTTGTATTTGATGAATATGAATATATTCAATAATTTTACCTGAAAACAAGAAAAGTTTTGTCTGTTTTAATGTCAAACAGTGCTATTTTTTTTACCTGGTGCATGTAAATCTTGTTTGAACTGTATTTAACTAAAACAAGTAACTTTTAGGACTCTAAATAAGTTCATTAAGACACGTGTACCTCTAACCTCCAGTATTTGTTTATTTATTTATCTTTTTACCTCATCCTGTCTCTTTGTGTCTTCACTCCAGATTGCCTCGTTTTAGTGGTTTTTAAAGACAAATCAGACAAACTCCAGAGCAACAGAGAGAGGGCGAGCGTCACCTTGGAGGAGATCTGTGGCCTGGAACCTGGACAGTGGTATGAAGGCGTGGCTTTTACTCTGACCATCCTCTGCCTGAACCAGGTCGCGCTGCTGGGCTTCGACAGCAGGGAGGCCCAGCAGGCGTGGGAGCTCCGCCTGCGCTACGGCCTTGGAGAGGGTGAGGACCAACGGACTCTAAAACATTTCGCTATTCCTTCTCTGTAATGAAATGCCAGAACTTTGGCAGCTTCAGTTTCAGATTACCAAACAAGGAAACTTACACATTTGTAAGCATTCAATCTGATTTGAACCAATAAGGATTTTCCCATCTGATACCCAATTCTTTTTTTTTTTTTTTTGGTAAATGCAAGAACAAAAAATAAAAATGAATGAGAAAACGAAGGAGCATCCCTATGTAATCTTCATCACATCTCCCTCATGTTTGTCTGATTTTGATTGTATTTACAATAACTGAGTCAGAGGATCTAATGTTTGTTTTTGTAGTTATAGACCGAATATGATGGCAGTTCTTATATTCTATTCGTTTGACATATTTGCATAAAACTTTAAAATTTTCTGGTGTCAGACCTGCTGACCTGCCACTCAGACCTAATCATGGGGAAAATGTCAGATTCTGATCTCCGTCTGTTTGATTGGTGAGTTTCTACTCATGTTAACTTTGCAGTTCAGACTTTAGAAATATAAAAAGACTTAAATAAGAACAAGGGGTGTAATGATGAACAAAAGTCACCGTTTTGTTTGTACTTTTGTTTTAATGTATCCTTTAAAGCCTGAGTTCACTTCAATCGAAAGAAACAAATAAAAAGTGGCAACTTGCTGAAGATTTGGTGGTTTATTTTTTATTTTTTAATTAATGAAGGAAGAGCAGGTACAGTCACTGACCGGGTTCTGTAGTAATTTTAGAATCAGCTTGACATTTTTCCAGGAGAGTAATTCAGCTACGTGCAGAGGGTGCCATGTAATGAAAAAAATCTTTTAAATACTTTGTCAAATCAAGCAACTTATTTGGTTTCTTCTGAGTTTATTTTGTAGAGGAGCTACATGAAGCTAAATTCATGTTGGGCTCATGTTGGCATATTTGTTTAACTTCACAAATGATCAAAAAGGCATATTTTAGAGGATTATAAAACTTGAAATTAGAATGAGATAACTGAACAACTGAACCAGTATTGAGCAGAAATAATAGACAAATAATGAAGTGAATTATCTGTATTTAAATGTGTACGTCATAAAATTGTTTTACCAGTGAACAGTCATACTTAAATGTGTCTGAAAACACATTTAAGACACCCTACAGTCTTCTGATTGAACTTAATATCAAATAATAATACTAAACTGAGTGAAGTACGAGTGAATGTTTCCATTATGGTGATTTGTAACTTGAAATTCTTGTATTCAGACCATCCATTATAGAACTTATGACAACCTGTCTTTGTACAATGAGCATTTCTGGCATTGCAGTGAGACTCACTGCCTTGTAACCCTGTGGAGCTATTATATAACCTACACAGAAACTAATAATAGCATTGAACTGTTCATCAGTTGGCAGCTGAATTGTAAATATGTCTCTGATGACAGTCCTGTTGGAAACGACTTTGCAAACGATGCCAGAGAGAAATTACGTCACAGTTGTTCCTCCGAGTTTTGGTCTTTGTCAGATTACGGTTGTTGCTTATTTTAAGTAAGTAAACTTTATTTCGACAACAACTTTCAAATCTAACAAAGTGACTTACGGTAGGAATGGGCTTAAAAGTAGTTGAAATGAAACATAAAGGAGAACAGAGTCGATAAGCCGGCAGACATCTAACATTATAGAAACTTAAACTTGTTAAAACGACTCTGGAGGATTTATCCCCTCTGGTTTCAGACCGCATGACCTCAACAGGGCTCTAAAAGTGAAGACTGAGATTTTAAAATTCATTTGAAAAGGTTTTAAAACTGGAGAACAACTTTAATATATTTGATAAATCAACTATGTCCAAAAGTACTTTGATCAACAGGGTCAAAGGTGGATGTTAGGTCCAGGAGAACCCAAAATATAACTAGAAATTTCAAGTAAAGTAGTTTTTATGGAGTGACGTTTGTAAAAGCCAGGCTAAAATTTGTTAAAAGGCTCTCATTTCTCAAAAAAAGAAAGAAAAAGAAGCGAGCTATTCAGTCACTACCTTTCCAAAACCCTTTGACATAAAAAGAATCTTGGAGAAAGGCCTGTAATTTAATAATGTTTGAGCCGTGTGGGATCAAAAATGCATTTTTATTTCCAGTAATGGCTCAACAACAGCATGCTTGAAAGAGCTACACTTGTTAAAAGTGAAGTATTGCAAATTTCTACAGAGCTTGTAGGTGTTTGTGGCCTTCTGCTTAATGCCACAGAATGGAAATCATCCAAACCTGCACAGATGTCACCGGCAGCAGCAATGCCACCGTGTTGGCCCAGGGCCAGCATGCCTGGTGCTTCTATCGCCTTGTGTGCCACTGTATGAATCTCTCTCAACCTGAGTGATGATGTGAACCTGCTGGCCAACTCTTTGTCATTGTCACCAACGTTAATCTCATCTGTTTGTCTCGGGTTCCTTGTTAATCCTGCACCTGTGGAAAGCTGCAGAAACTTTGGGTTGGAGAAGCACAAGCTTGTTAATCAGAGTTTGCTCTACTCCTCCACTCAGAAACAATTTTCTACCGTATTTTTCGGACTATAAGCTGCTACATTTTCCCCACGCTTTGAACCATGCGGCTTATTTATGTATGTTTCCAGTTTTTTTTGTTTTTTATTTTAACTTTGTGAGTGCGGCTTATATTGAGGTGCGCTCTGTAGTTCGGAAAATACGGTACTTTACATTATTTCCTCTGATTTTCTTGCGCACATTATTCACATCCAGAGGTTGGACAGTTGATTAAAGTTTTGCATCTGTTGCTGCTCCGTCTGCTCAGTTCACAGATTCGGCGTTGGGGTTTTACCAGGGACCAAGCTGGAGAGCGGACCCGCCACTCTTCACCTGTGCAACAACCTTCTGGCCCTCGTCCGGGACTTTCCTCCCGTCATCATCGGCCACTGGAACCTGCCGGACCTGCGCAGATACGGACCGGTGCTGAATGGATTCGTGTTTGAAGGGGGAACGAGATGTGGATACTGTAAGTACATTTAGTCATGATGCTCCAGCTTTGTGCCTGCAAATCGCTTCCATACAACTCAGCATTTAAAGAAGCTCTTTGATTTTCTTAATAATGCAAACTTTCTCTCATTAATTCACGGATGAAGATGTGTCAAACATTTTTTTCTCCAAAGTTTCCTGCTGCAGTATTAGCTTCAAGTTGGGGATTTTTTTTCTGCTATTCATCGTGTGAAGTACAATTCATCCAGCGTTGAGAAATGATTGAAGGAAGACAACAAAGCATTTGCTCTGCTTTTTATGATTTGGTTATTAAAACCATGCGGATAAGGATATAAAATATAAAGTTTAATCAGATGTTTCTCACTCCTTGTCAAATCTGAGTTCTTTCAACTTTAATGTCAGGATGGAGGATTTTTGGCTTCAGACTCTCTTCTCTTCTTTTTCTTTTCTTCTTCTTCTCCATCTGGTCTCCCTCAGGCAGACACATTAACCAAGACAGCCTTCAGCTGGATTTTATTGTTAACTAGAATTTTTTAACAGTACATCCATAGATTTTTCCCCAAGAAGACATTTTTAAATTGTTTATTTTGTAGCTTTTTGTTTGAGAAATCTACATTGGTAACTTTTGTTTTCATGTGCTATTGTTTGTTGTTTATTTTTTCTCCATGGTTTGATCTTCAATTCAAAGTTCAGAAAGTATTTTACTTATTGGATTTCATTTCTGTCATTTTTCATTGATTACCACAATCTGTGTGTAGAAGTGCGAGCTCATTGCAGTGAGTCCTCAATTTTTCTCTTAACTGACATTCAGAACAACTTTAGCCTCATCATTACAAACATTGATTGTATTTGTTTATTTATTTAAGCATTTTAAGTGAAGAACTCAAATTTTAAGATATTAGTGCTTTCGGCCTGCATACAGGGAGCATTAATGACCTTTTAGTCTGTGGAGAATCTTTGGGGAAAGTAAAAGAGTTCTCACTCCAAACTTTTATTTTAGAAACTACACATCTATTCAAAATCTTCTGACTAGGAAGATCTTTTTTCCTTGTTGAGAAATCAATTTCAGTGTGCAAACCAATGCCTTGTTCTCCAAATACAGAGAAAAATGTTTCAAAATGATTCAAAATGCACGATTCAGGGTTTCCCCCAGTGTATTATAAGCCTGGCGGGCCACCAGGCTTTACTTGTGCCCCCACCAGGCTAAGCATTGCTTATTTTTTTTAAGTCTTTTTAAAATGTTTGCATTTTTAAGACTTTATAGTTGGTGTTCAGATATTAATATTTAAATATTTCAATAACACATAATTAGTAAGTGATATTTTCAAATTTCCTGTCAACTTTAAACATTTTTTAACTCAAAAAGACGACAGAGCACTGGATGAATGACTGCTGAGCAACCAACCACCGGGCTTAGCAAGTTTTCTGGGGGAAACTTGATGATTACTTGTACTTTAAATCTCCCTAAAAGAGACCGGAACAAACTCTAACTATGCTGTACGGTCAGGTTTGCCCTGCAGCATGATGCTTTAGAGGTGCCAGGTTTTGCATTGCACTGCAGTACTTCATCTCGGCTCAGCTGAAGAAGGACGGCTGGACGGATAAATCCAAACAAACCAAAAACAAAGATGTTTGATTGTTAGCGAATTTAACTGCGTAGTTCTGCAAAGCAAAGAATTGACTTAAAGCAGTTAGGATTGGGAGTGAGGAAACATATGGCAACATTAGACATTTGCTTTTACGAAGCAATCTAATGTAGGAGCGTCAGTTCCTACATTAAAAAATAGTGAATATGATGAGAATGGTGAAACTTTCCAGCAACAGAACCACAGACAGCATATAAAACCACCAGGTTTTTACTTTCACTTACTAAACAACAAGTACAATCTGGTAATGTAATCTCTGAGTACAGTTTGTCCGCAGCAGCTCAGGGACGAGTGTAGCTGAAGCTTCTTCTTTTGGCAGCACACTAAGCTGTTGTCTGTGTCCTCTCTCTGGGCCGCTGCTTTGCGGGAAATATGAGCCGCTCTCCCAGAACCTCTCAAGGTTCTGCTCAGTGTTTTCTGTGGGTGTTTAGCTTGGTGCTGCAATGACTGATGGCTAATGAAAGCAGCAAAAGAGTCAGGTTAATAATTTTTCACTTGCCCTCAAGTTTTGTATCAGTGTACTATTAAATGCACATTTAGATCAGAGTAGTTTCATTTCTCAAATTACCGTAAGCCTCACTTTCATAATTTTGATTTTCTCTCTAATCTTAGAAAATAATGTTCAGTGTTTTAACTATAAGCTGATATATTTCATCTTAAAAGGTCAACACATTAATAAGTAATGAGAATAATCTTTGACTGCATGGTTATTTTCCAAATAATGCAAGTGATTGATTTAAAATGGGTGAAATGAGAATTATTTTTATGAATAATTTATCGTATTACATCTGGAAATGTACCGCAGACTTTTTTCAGCTCTGTGAATTACATTTGCCTCAAACACGTCTTCAAGCTCACGTAATTTTTTTTTTTGCTCTAAAATAACTTTCTTAGGTTTCATCAGAATTATTTAATTATGTTCAAGAGATTTATCTGTCAGGAATTCACACTTAAATGCACTTTTCCGGCAAAGCAGATGATAAACACAGCTTTTAAAAGAAATATAACCTTGGTGAACAGTGAGCTAGATTAACATCGGTAATTATCATCATTAATAATTAGCAGTAAAAGTAAACTATGTGTATACTGCAACCTTCATCTCTTTGGCACATTGTTGCGCTTTGTGGTGTTGTTTTTTTTCCTTTGAAATAGTGGAACTATTTTGTTTCGTTTCCACGTTTTCTCTGGGACAATTTCCATAAATCATATCAGCCTGTGCATAATGCAGAAACAGGTCACTTTTATGAAAATATCCGGATTGGTCAGTTTTGCTGTGAGAGTAGCTCAAAACCCAAACTGGGTCTCAGATGATCAGAGGAAATAAAGTTATGTTGCAGAATCATTTCAGTTAGGCCTAATGAGGTCTGAGGAGATGCTAGAGAAGATGCATAATATCATTTAAGAAATTAATAAATTATGAACATAGTTTAATTTGAACTAATATGGTTCTGAGAGCTTTTAGGACCTCATCCAGCACCTCTAAACTGTGACTAGATCATAATAGTGCTTCCATTTCAATTCTCCAAAGCACATCTGTAACCTCTGGCTACTGCAGCATTGTTAGGCGCTTTGAGAGACATATACTGGTTTAATCTTTCACCAGTTCACTAGCTTTGCTTGCTAAATGATAAATGGACTGGACTCAAAGTGCTTTTAAACTCCTAGTTTCCTCAGCAGCTTCGGGTTTAGTCTCTTGTCCAAGAACACTTCAACCTGTAGCAGAGGGAATGCTGGGATCACACTCACTACCTCACATTTCTTTAGTAAGGACTCAGCAAAGCTCATGTTAAATTTTATATTTATATAATAATTGTATCACTCTGAATTCAGAAATGTAAAAAAATCACTATGAATCTCTTTAATCCTATTGTGAGAAGAGAATGATACAAACTTACCAAGACATGTCTCTGCATTTAAACTGACCCACTGAGCAAGGAGAGCTTTAATCAACACCAGTCAAGATGTCCAACAGACAGAGTCCCTCCAGATGGACAACAACCCTAAACATTCAGCCAGAACTACAACCGAATGGTTTAGAAGGATATTCACTGGTTGAAATGGACAAATAAAAGCCTTCATCTTCGTAAATCCAATTGAGATTCTGTTACAGGACTTGTGAGGTTTACAAAAACGAGTGGGCAAAAAAAAAAGGTGATGTTGACTTACACCAACAGGTGAACCTCAGCAGGCTGAATGCAAAGGCACGGCACACTTTTCAGAGTTTTAAGAAAGAGCTAAGGAGCATGTACTTTCCTGCTGTTAACAGAAACTCTTGGCTCTTGACTGCCTGTGAAAGCCAGGCAAGCTCACACCTCCTACCTCCTGAACCAGTTTAATAAGTTCTGCTGCTTTTTATAGAGACAGTGTTTGTCACTTGTTGAAGCAGAGACCAGAAGGGTCCACTTGAGTTTTTATTTTGTTTGTTTTTACTCTGAATAATGCGAGCCAAGTAAACTCTTCCACCTGTGCTTTGTGGTTATTTTGCACTCTAGCTTTTGGCAGAGCACCTGATGCTCTTTGTCTGCTAATAAAAGTTTGACTTGTGGGTGTACAGTCGCAGGTTTCAAGTTTCATATATAGCTAGTTTGCTTGTCTGGACGAGACATGTCTTGATTAGATAACATAACAGCGAGCAGCCTGCAGATTCTCAGTTTCAGCCGGTGCAGACATTCGAGCAGACTTCACTGCCGACCTTTGACCTCGGTGGCACTGGAAATACGATTTACAAGGGTGGTCTTGAGGAATGGAGCGACCTTTTTGATTGTTTGTGTCTTGAAATGGGCCGGCAGCTGTACAGTCAGAGATGTCGGAGACCTTTGGCCTTATGATGGTTTTTGTTTTCTTTGAGGCTCCGAGCTGAAAGACGGACATTTTAGTCTCAACCTACTGCATTGGTCTGATGCTAAATTTAACAGTGACGTGCTGAACGTAAGGATTGTCACCTCAGAGCCTTTAGTGGCAAGTTAGCAGTGAAACCTATGTCAGCTTTGAGGTTTATTACTCGTCTTTAGACCATCTGTGTCTGAAATGGACTCAACTGGAGCCACGGTGTACGATTTGCCTCTGGATTATTTGGAAAGTATAAACTATTAATATAAAATATATTTTTTAAACATCTTCGACATTTAGTAGAATGATTTGAATAACTTTAAACCCTGATAAAGACCTCATTATTTTTCCTGTTGAAATGATACAGATGGCAATGGATGTGTTTTTGTTTTTACCAAGACTATCTGATGCGAGAAATCCTCTTGTTGTTATAGAATAGTGTAGAGCAGGACCTAAAGCACAAAGGAGGCAGGAGGTTAAAAAATAAACTACTTACTTTAACAAAATCAGAAAAACTAAAAACTCATGAAAATCAAAAGACAGGAAGAATAACGAGGACCAGAGGAGATGCAGGAGGAAACGGTAGGATCTGACACTGAACTAACACTGAAATATATTTATTTAACCTGGAGAGGTGATTACTGAACAAGGAGTCTGGTTAGAAACTGGGTGTAGCTGTGATGAAAGCAAGTAACTGCAGTAGATCTCAGGGAAGGAGAGAAATGTTTGACAGAATGCACAGGGAACATGGGAAACAGTTACAGAAATGCAAACAAACCAGAGACTCAGCCCAACGTCAGACGTGATCAAGACTCAAACAAAACTGAAGACCAGAGAACACAGAAGAAACAAATACAGTAAAGACAGTTTTTCACTAAAGATTGCCACTAAGAGCTGAAAGTACTTTTGAAAAACAAAAGTTAAGAACAAGGAATCTTAAAACTGAAGAAATGACTGAAGTCCTGAAGATCGTGACTTGCTATGTTTGACTTCACCTACTTTTACGTTATGGTGGACATTTTACTAACTGTGTGATCTTTAAACTTTTGACCATAAGTCTTACTGTATTTAAAGCAGAACCTCAAGAAGATATTAGCATGGTTTATTAGCCAATTAATGTTATTTAAAAAAAAAAAAAAAATAACTTGGACTGATGACATCCACTTTCTACAGGGGCTGGTGTTTTTCTTCTGGCATCTGCAGAGGGCGAGCAGATCAGCTTTCTGTTCGACTGCATCGTTAGAGGCATCTGCCCCAGCAGAGGTCCGTTCGGACTGCGGCCCGTTTTGCCAGGTGAGTACTGCAAAACGTTTTCCCTCCTACGCTCAAAAAGACATGAGAAAAAAAGCGCCACATAGATTCCAGAACAAGAGTACAAAAAAAGAGGCAATGTAAGCAAAGCCTGATGCTCGTCTGCTGCGTTTCATGCAAACATCAATCCAAGCCGCCGTGTTGCTCACCGGGAGTGAAACAATTTCTGCAAAACAAGTTGGTGAATTCAAGAATCCTTCACTAAGATGTATTTTATCTAATTTGACAATCCTGTGAATCAGTCAAGAATTCAGACAACATCTGACTTAAGGTGTTTTGAAATGAATAGAAATTCTTTGGGCCACCTTAAATGTAACACACAGACAAAGATTTTCCTCCAGCTTCTCTGCAGATAGCAGCAACATTGAACTGAGAACAAAAAGTCACTTCTGTTAATTGCCAACTTGAACAGCAATTATTTTCTTTTATCAGGAGTTGGAAACGGATAACCCAGACCCATGAGGTCAAACAAGATTTCAAAAGATATTTTTCTGCTTTAATTATTAGACAGTGGTTTGCAACCACAGTTGTTTTTTTATTTAAAAACTTTTACATGTGAAAACGAGTCAGTCGGAAGTTTACATACTCTTATTATGTCCCTACTGATGACCTCTGCCCTGTAAGAAACTTTGCTATCTTTTATTTCCCACAGTGCTACCTGCAGAGGTTTGTGCATGTTCCAGTTTTCTCTCATCTCGCCGCCCAATCACAGGTTGAGCTCACCTTCCTATTATTAGAGTGCGAAGAGCAATAAATAGCAGGGACGATGTTGGAGAGGGGCCTTAGGGGTCAAAGTCACAGTTCACACAAGCAGAGAAGCCAAAGCCTCCTAATCACTCTGAGCATGTGTGTAACCTCATCCTCAGGATTCCTCTGCTGCCTCCACTGATCAGTTAACCAGCGCTCAACTCTCCCTGCTGATGTTTTTGTCACTTTTTAAGGTTCTACTGTCATAAATCTTCTCTGTGGTGAACAGTTATGCGTCTTGTTTTCACTTTTGGTCCGCCGTATCGTCCTGCAGGTTGGCTGACAGTTTTGATTAACTGCTGTAATGACGCTAGGTTCGCTTGTTGCTCTGAGCTGTTATGCTGCCACAGCCTCTATATCATAAACTCTATTAGCTTTATGATCTGCATTCTTAACTTAAGATTTATTAAGTTTGAAATATTAATTAGAGATGTAAAAGCAGGTTATCTTAAAGGCAAATAGCAGTGACCCTTTTTGGCATGTTTTGTAATTTGCACGTCATTATGGATTCCTTTATTAAACTTTCATTCGATTTGTCGTACCTGTAGACACGGGAACATTTTCAAAGTTTGTTTAACATGAGCTTTGAAAGAAAATATCAGATTTTTTAAAAAGTAGTTTTTTTTTAAGAGGCATTGCAAAAGTACTTCCTTTCATAGTCCAAAAACATGACTGTGGTAAATTTATTTGGTCTGTCTATAATTGCCCTTATGTGTGAATGTGTGTGGTATTGTGGTCTGGCGACGTGTCCATGGAAATGATTGGAAAGGAAAAAACACAATGTCCTAAAACGGTCTTCAAAAAGTCTTAAAACTGCGGCATCTATTTGTTCAGCCAGCTTTACTTATTTACTCTTAAATAAAATCCAGTGAAACCACCTAATTAAATCAACCATTTAGTTAAAACATCACACTTGTGTGTGTGTTTTTTTTATTCCAAAATGGAGATGTTCCTCTCAAAAAGGCCTGTGTCTGGCGAAACAAAACTTATGTTTTCTTGTGCAGTTGGAGCAAAAATAAAAATTGATTTTTGCAGGTCACTTTGCCTTGTCTGGCACATTTATTTATTGCTGTTTTGTTGTTGATACATGGATCAATACGATCGTTAAATGATAATCAGCTGTTTGATTTACGCAACACATTGATTTGCCAAATCACTTTTTCATTTATATTATAACATTTAAATTCTACGTCACTCACTGTAGTGAGATAAATGTAGCTGTTTTTTTGTAGATGTTTTTTTCAAACAATTTTACACAATCATTGACTTGCTAAAGTTCTAATTTTTAGGTAAAGTATTTTCACTTCTTGCCATTGCTTTTTTTTTGTGGATTGTCACAGGGACTTTCTTATAGTCGGAGTATTTGATTGTGTTGCTGGCCTGAACTTTGCTGCAAAACAAACTTATTGCTCTAGTCTTGTAGCATATTAACTAAATATTGTCACCTTCTTTGTGTAATGACCTAAGTCTTTTTTTTTTTTTGGCAAACGTGATTTCAGCAAACAAATCACTGCCTCATTTTTGCCAAGATGATTTAGGCAAAAAATGACTTGGGCCATTATTTTAGGAAGTTGACGACATTTAAAGAAAAGCAACTCGACTTTAATAACACTAACGAGTAGAAACCACAGACCACCAATACTGTGGTTTCTAAACCGCAGACATGGATTCATACATCGTATGAAAATTTCTCAAGCATCTCATTCTGGGCTTTTAATGAAGCGCCCACTCCAACATACAGTAGTAGTGGAAATGCTGCCAAATTTGCTTTTCAAAATGTTTAGTCTCAATGTGTCTTTTTGTAAGATTAAGGAATATCACGCGGAGTAAAAATTTTGCTTTTTAGCGAAACACAATCTCACATTTACTAAACACTTTGCTTAGGTTTGGAAAGATCAAACAGAAATCAGACCTCTGAATCAATGCAGCGTCAGAGTTGACCTTGGCGATTCGAGGTACATTAGATCCTTGCTCGGCTCCAAGAATCTTACCAGCAGCAGCAACAGAAAGCAATGCCAAAAGAGCCGCGTGGCAGTGCTATAAATAAACCCTGTACTGGTGCACAAACATTGCAATGCTAGACCCCTTTTTCCAGGCCCAGCCAAAGCTTCAGGATTCTCACAGTTTAAGCTTGCATCACACCCTGCTCATATATCTATCCTGAAGATTTTTTATTTTTTTTTTTGTTTATAATTTTAAAGATTTCTTTTTTTCTCTTTTGAAGAACTCAGTTCAGGTCAAACAAATTCAGAGGAGAAGCTGAACCTGGAAACCCAGGAGCTGGAGAAGCGGCTGAGCATACTCTCTCGTGGGACCAGCACAGGTGGGATCCTCCAAGCCAGGGCAGTCAAAGTCCAGTTCTCCAGTGTCCTGTAACTTTTTGATGTGTCCCTTGTTCAACACAGTCGGATCAAATGGCTGAATCACCATTATCTATCTAGTTACTTGATTCAGCTGGACACTGGAGTTTGACGCTTGTGCTTTAGCCTGTCAAGAATGGAAACTTGATCAAACATTCACGTCTCCACTGTAAATGTTACTTTTAGGACTGTCAACATTAACGAATGGAATTAATCTAAAAAGTTTAACATTTTATTACATAAAGCAGATTCATCTGCATTACATATTTTGACCTAGAGACCTCTCTCCTGCGCTTTCCTCTGTCTTGTGCTGCGGTCAGCAAACACGAGTCAAAGGATGAGCGAGGAGAATCAGACTGGTGCACCCAGTGGCAAATTTCACTTTTAAAATAAAAAACCCACAGTGACGGATGTTTGGATGAAACCAAATGTACATACTGCAATGATGAATTATCCTTCCACCAAACCTCAAGCAGTTTATAGTTAACATTTCTAAATTAACGTTTGAAGCAAAACATCCTGAATATGAAAACCTGGAAAACAGAATCTTCTGACATGTTTGGTTTGAGACAGTAGATAGTTTCTGTTAAAAAGTGTTTTGAAAAGGTGCAATTTTCCATTTCAAGCTTACAAACTTGAGTATAGTGATTAATCGCAGAGCTAGAGTGATTAATCTGATTAATCAGATTTTTTAATCCACTGACAGCACTAGTTATGCTTATGTTTAACCAACTTATGATATGGTGCTTTTATTTGCTTTATGAAATGTTAAACATAATTTTTTTTTCTTGGCAGTCTCATCCACATACTTCCCATCTGCTGGGGGAGACGACCGCAGCATATCTGGCTCCTCCGACACATCCGACACCAGCCAGTCAGACTGCAGCATCGGCAGCAGGCTGGCAATTTGGACCGAGCCCGCATCAAACGCCACCGGAAGCGCTAAGGTGCAGCTGCAGACTGTAGAGAAGCTTTCAACCGGCCAGGGAGGCGGGGGCCGACCTTCGGCCAAGCCTGCCCGGCAGCTTCAGGACATCGGCCGTCAGAGCTCTTCAGACAGCGGCATCGCCACCGGCAGCCAGTCGTCCTACTCTGGGAGCTTCTCCTCATACACAGGCAGCCTGGACATCGCCCCAGGGGAGGATTTTGGCTCCGTGTTCAGTTTACCCCCACAGCTGGCTCAAGAGCTAAGCCCGTGCAGTTGTCCCACTGCTCCTGGACAGGAGTACCAGGTGCCAACATCGCTTCTTGGGTGCCTCTATGACTCTCCCAGGAGAGTGTTGCATGAAGCGAGTGGGGGCGACAAAGACTGTGAGCCCTTAAAATCAGCTGAAGACCACCCTGTTCCTTCAGACTGCCCAACAGAGTCTGATATGGGGGGCACAGGTGGAGCAACAACAGCTGAGGTTCAGTCAGAGGCGACGGATGGACAATCAGATCCTGCACACTCACAGGGCCCTTCAACTGACGGCAGGAAAACAAAGGCGCTGCCCTCTAGTGGGCCCTCTCTTACCTGCAGCTCCCTCTCTGCCTCCAAAACTGTAGTGGCCATCTGCTCAGTGTGTGGTGGGTTTAAGGTAAGAGAAACTGATCGTTTCTCCTTTTGATTTGTCAGGCAGCCTCAGCTTTGTGTTTGCTTTATCAGCAGCGTCTCATCTGCTCTGTGGATTACTGTAACACTGACCTTTGTGGTTTCAAGCTGCATTTTGGTGGCAGAACGACTAGCAAACCCACGACCCATCTGTCTAACAAGTCAGCATAGCAGCCCATTTAGCTTCACACCATCATTGTTCAGAGCAAGTCTTTACACTGAGCCGCCAGCGAGTCACTCACTCTTTTCTTTCTACTTTTGTTGGTGCGTCTTTTACATTTGAAGCATTTAGGTGAAGGTTTTGCTTTTGATTAAAACTAAATGTAGTCTTTATTCTTCAGATTTGTATGATTATGCTGTCACTAGAGATGATCTATATTCCTGCTTCATAATTATTGTTTTTGGGCTGAAAATACAGTAATTCATCTCATTTATCAACTTCTTTGTTAGTATTTTTTTCGGTGTTTGTATTTTAACAATTCGTTTTCAGGGTGGGTAGAAATCAAACTTCAGAAATTATGAATGTGACATATTCCCTTAATTATATATGTAATGTATGAGGTTGTTTGCTGATTTTGTAAGTTTGCTCACTGTCTGATCAAAAGAGACTCTAATTTTTATAGCAAGTTCCTTTTAAAATGCACCAGCTACTTCGTAAGGTACAGATGATTAGTTAGGACCCTTTCTTGGCTTCTGGACTCTCTTAAGTCTTTTCGGCACAAATTAAATGTGTTAACATTCCTTAGATGCCACGGTCCATAATGTCATTGCTGCAGTTGTTAGCTGAATATCCAACAAATTAAAATCTCCCATTTAGATCAAATCAAGATTCTTAGAGCCAGGAAACATCTTTCCAATTTCATATTGTCCAGTTTTGTTGAGTGCAAGTTATTTTTGGCTTCAGCTTCCCGTTGTTGGCTGACAAGGAGTGGCATCATATGTGGTCTGATGCTTTTACCTGATTTAAGGCTGGTAACCTTGGCAACCTTGATTGTAAAGGGTCATTATTGGAGCTACTCCTGCCTTTTTTCATCTCATACCGGTCTGTCCAATCTCCTATGACATCAGCAAGGCATTTTCATCCACATAGCGGCCAGATACTTGATATTTTTTTTTCTGTTTTGGACCATTTCATGCAAACCTGAGGGATTGGTGTGCGTCAAAAATACTAATGGAGCAGCAGTTTCTGAAATATTGAGACAATCTCAGCAATTCAAAGTCACTTAAAACCTCTTTCATTGACAGATTAAAGCTCAGTTTCAGCTTTGTTTTACAGCGTCTAGATGCCTTGATTCATTGATCTGCTGCTGTATGATTGACCGATTTGCTATTTCTGCTAACAAGCAATTGAACAATTGAACCTAAAAAAGTGACTATATTGAAATAATTAGATGAATGTGCCCATCAAACGAGTAATTTTTAACAATACATTGAAAATTAATGTTCCTACATGAACTATAAAGTGCTTCTCAAAGAAACTGGTGGGCTTACAGCTTTCTTAAACGCTCCAAACAGATTCACTCTTTTGAATAAATTTATTTTTAAAAAGATTAAATTTGAGCACTTGTCTTTATCAAACTCTTTGAGATGTACATCATGAGTGGCCCTGTTAAATTTAAACTTCTTTACCAAGATTGGACAAGGAAGCATTTAATCTGCTCACAGTTTCTTTTATACCAAATGCATTAATTGCTGGAAGTCATCTTAAGTCAACAGGAAAGCTGGAGATGGGAAGCTGCAAACTTCACAAACACAACACTGGCAGCTAATTTTGAATATTTTTGATTTGCAATCTGATATAAACTAAATTCAGCCACTCTGAAGGACTCTAAAGCCACTCCAACTATGATGGAAACAGTCTAGATGCATTATAATGTCACATTTTCATTGTTTTGTAGGGTAACCCCTACATCCAAATGGGTTCTTCAGGAATACCAATCTTACCAGGTAAGAAAAAAATCTCTTTAAAGCTTTATAAACATAGTGCATGTGTTGTTTCTTGCATGAGCAGAAGCATCGATGCATGCTGGGAAAACTCAGTAATCCGTCAGCCGTGCATGGTTATGCACACCACTGCAGTGAAGAATACTCTGGACACGTCCCGGGTCTCCACTGGATGCCTGACAGAGTCGCCAAGGGTGCAGCCGGGTGATGAGCCAAAGAGAGGAGAGAGAAAAATAGCCGACCTCTTATCTGATCTGCTCAGCTTCCTGAGCGCAGACGGCCAGCCGCACACCGCCAACCTGTACGAGCCAATGAGCCCCGCTCGGGCAAATGAGCTCATTTTGGCACAGGCTGCGCCGCCGTGGGGCTCCCAGCAGGACAAAAGACCTGTCGTTTATGAAAACTGTTTGAAGTGTCGAGGAGAGCTCTGCCAACGTCCGCTGCAGGTCGCGCCTGCTAAAATGCCCCGCAGCAGGGGCATTCCTGGTTGTCAGAGCTTCCCGACTGGACTGTACCTGAAGAAAAGCCAAGGCAGTGACAGAACTGCTGATGAGGAGCTGCTTCACGAACTCCTCAGGGATGTTGATGAGCGGTGTCGGCCGGAAGACGTAAATGACTCGACAGGAAGTGAAGGTAAGAGACCCCCGGCCCCTGCGTTGTCCTTTGTGCCTCTCTCCTCTGAAGTGGATCTTCTCTTCGTCCTTTTTTCTCCTCTTCTTCTTCCTGCCAGCTTTTGTTTAATCAAATAAGTTTTTACTCTTTGCATCGGTTGACGTTTGCCTCTTTTGTCATTTTCAACTAAGCTCACCTGAACCTACACTATAAAGTCTGAGGAATTAGACTATTTATATTGGCTTCATATTCTTCTAGTAAATTTATTATTTTTTTTTTTCATATTTAATGAATAATTACTCCTTTTAAGATGACATCTAATGAATAAGGTTGTTGACTTTGCAGACTTTATGCAAGATTATAAAGTGCAATTCCACCAAAAAATCTACACCAAAATATGCATAAATTATCCTGTTGATGTGCTTTGGTTAAAACATGTTGAGTATATGTCGGTGCTGTGCAAATATGTTGGACCACCACTAAATGATATTCAGACTTTTTTGAAAAGGTGGTTTTGATTAATAGTTACTTAGATTTTCAGAAGACCTTTCAGTTTTTCCGTTGAACTTTAGATGCTTTTTCTTTTCATTTTCAATACACTCCTTCTATCCGACCACCACAGCATCTCGCGCTGCGTGTGCTTAGAAAATGATGGAAGTCAAATGAAAGGATGAGAGGAATCAGGTCTGATGGACTGAACTGAGGTTTGATCTCTGAATCTTTGGAAATCACCTTGTTGGTGATAAAATATTCTTTTGTAATTGATTATGGAAACAGACTGTAACTGTGTCATATGTAGGTAATTATGTATCAGAAACAAGAAAGCACTTCTATTAGCGTCGGCACCATTTGTGTCATTCATCAGTCCACTTTGTTCTCTTTTACCTTTTAATGTGTCTCCAAATTATCAAGGTGATAGAAATGTAAAGAAAGCAAAACTAAACCTACTTTCACAACATGTGGGTGGAAATTACTTTTTTGTTCTTTACATGGTAAGATTCCTCTCTCCAGGTATGTTTGACTTCACATGTTTTCACAGTGTGTGATTGTTGGTTTACAAAACGGATTAAACAAAGTATAAAGATTGTTTTTAGTATTACTGCGTATTGATACAGTCATGTAAAAACTCCCTAGGACATCATGTGTGTTTGCTAACATATTTGGACATATGGCTATTCAATAATAATTTTATAAGCACTAACCAAAGACCTTTTAAAATGCATCTTAATTGTAGTAAAAAAAATTTATTGTATTCCCTCTTTGAATGGCACTTATGCTTGATTGGCAATTAAGATTACAAATATGTAAACGTCTCTTGTTTGTAAATAAGGCATCTGAATAATTTGCTCTAAGGGAAACGATAATTTACGTTCTGTTGACTTAAATGTAGAGCATGGTGTCACTTAAGCAAACATATTCTTCTGTTCTACCAGAGAAACAGCTTGATAGTAAAGAGGAACAACGCAGAGCTGATCCTGCTTATGAGGTCATGGAGAGTCGGATGTCGGAGAAACACCCAGAGGTACGTCGACACAACGCTGTGATCCGCTTCACACAATCAGCTTTTTACACACATGCAACTTTATTTAAACCAGCAAACTGGATGTTGTGATAGTTCATAAGTCCTGAATCTCGGATTCAAGAAATAAATAGAATCCTTCCGCACTTTTTTGTTTTCAGTCTTGCTGCTCTTAGTTTCTCATTTTATGTTTGGAATAAAATAAATCACTGGATTATTAGTTGTTGTTTTTTTTTTTGTTTTGTTTATGTGATGATTAGTTTCAGTGATTTCAATTAGTAATATGGAATGCATTTTACCTACAGTGTGTGTTACTCTTTGATATTAACATTAATGTTCTTAGTTGAATTGATTTTCAGAGGTTCATCCAAGTAAAACAAATATTTTTAGCATTTTTAAAATTTTGTGTGTATAAAACCTACATTAAGAACCAAAATAACTCATGAATTGACAAATTAGGGTGTTAATTTTTCTTCCTTTAGCAGAGGAAGAACAATACATGTTCTCAGGTCAGAGAAAGTCTCCAGTAACACCAGAAAAAGCCTTAACTGCTTTTATGAAAAAGCTTCTATAGGGGAATTTGAAAACTGGCTCAATAATAGCTGCAGAATTGCAACACTGATAACACTTCAGCCGTCTTGGCTCAGCACTTCCCACAGAGCCGATCGCGTCAGACGCAGACAGGACCAACACGGCCTCTTTTAGGGTTGTCAGAACAAAGCATTTGCTAAAATAGGTATCAAAAAATACATTTTAAAGAATATCTTTTTACCAAAATTCATCCAGCTTCTGCAGGAAGTTTGAATCTGTGGTAAAATGGCAAATATGTTTAAGACGCTTGTTGTTCTGAGGCATTTTGCCTCCTCAGAGGCCTCATGTAAAAATATTATGTATGCAGAAACAACCTGCGCAATATTTTACCCACAACTCGGCACACACAGGAATGAGTGTTGCACGAAAGTGAGCGGTAATCCAGGCAAACTTTTGATCTGCCGTGAAAATGCACAGCAGCAGGGAAAACCTTTTTTTAGTTGACAGTAACAAACTACAAAGCAAACCCAATGTTTTATTCTTATTGGTATCAAGTTGACAAGCATGTCATTTCTTACTGTGAAATTTAACTATGTAAACTGCAGCTGCACAGAATCACAGGGGTGGAAGCAGCAAAAAGGACTTAAAATAAGTTTCTGTGGACTGTGACCTTTTTAAATGATTGCTCTGATAGAAATCTAATACTAGTTTTCAGATTATACAACTTGATATTTACCAAACACTGGTTTCAATATGAGGACTTTATTTAATGTAGCCTTCGTAGATTAAAGTTTCAAGTAAACTTTTAATTTTACCATCATGTCTCTTTGAAATAAAAGTAAGACTTAATATTTTAGAGTGGCCCAGGCAGCGTCCAACTTGAATTTGATGTCGTATCTATGGAAACAGACAAAGATTAGGTTGATGGAAATGAGACCTTTCAATCCCAAGCAGCTCATAATCAGATATTTTTTTAAAATATCACTGGAAATAGCACATCGGAAATCGCTATTCAGCAATTATAAGAAGGGTTTGATTGCTGCGATGTCCACAAATTTTATGACTTATGATTTCATGACTTTCATGAAACATTGTGATAAAAAAAATATGTTATGATCTTGCAGTGAGCTCAGATAGAAAGTGTTCACTAAGTATATTACATCTTACGTTCCGGCCTTGATTGTAATGGTGGCCACATGAAGTCTGTGGTCTTTGATCAATTTTCCCAGCAGCGTTGCTGTCGGGTGTCTGGGATTACATGACTGAGCTCTGAGAGTAGCAGCGTCTTGGATAATAACACCTTAGACTTGGTTTCCACAAATGAGACCAGGTCTGACTTCTCAGTAAATCCTGCTCATCCGCTCTGTCCATAAATCCTCCTGACATGTCCACTGAGCAGGGTAAAAAGTAGAAAATCACACTTACGTAATGAATTCATGCACTTGGTATGGCCACTTACTGCAAATTATGTTTAAGAGTTCTCACTTGTCTGTATTCCAGACTGAAGGGAAGAGCAAATACGAGCTAATGGGCAGCTACAGCCAGCAGAGGTTCCTCCAAGAGGCTGAAGGTGAGTGAAAACCACTTCATTTGGTCACCATATCCAGGCAGGTTTTGACTTAATTTGCTTTCATCCAACCACCCTGTCAAACATTTACAATTTTAGTGAGTTTAACTTACTCAGGTTTCCTAAAATATCTGCAAGCCACTTAATGATAGTGAAATAAATGGATGAGTCACCCACTTGAATCAAGATTGCTTTGACGCTTCACCTGTTGCTTGGTGCGCGAGAATCGAAATGAGTCTATTAAAATAACTCGGTCTGTAGAAGCAGACTAACAGATGGCATAATATCCCTGAGGAGGGAGGAACATCCACGCTGTAATTCACTTTATTCAGACAAATGGACCAAGTGGACTGTGCCGCTGATGAACATTGTTTTTACAAATTGTTTTCCATGTATGGAGCAGAGCAACACGTCACCCACTTGACGTGTTAAAACCTTTTCCAGCTGTCGCTGGAAATGGTTTTAATGATAAAAGGATGAACACAAACATAGCGGGTGAGGCTCGTTTAAACTCATCAAAATTTGCTTGTAAGCTTTAAAAGTATGGCTAGAAAATTGTTGCATATACCCAAAACCGTTATATTTTGCAGAGAAAAAGTTTCCCATTTTAACATTTGGTCAAGTTGAGGGTTGTAAACAACTTTTAACTCAAAGTTTAGTGTAAGAAATCACTTGGTGTTACCTTTCACAGAAACCCATGCTGTTTTCTGAAAAAATGCACTGAGAAATTGTTTTGTGGTAGGAAGCAACTGATTTTCAACTTTCAGAGCGGAGACTG
Source organism: Alfaro cultratus (assembly GCA_903066825.1). Taxonomy (NCBI): domain Eukaryota; kingdom Metazoa; phylum Chordata; class Actinopteri; order Cyprinodontiformes; family Poeciliidae; genus Alfaro; species Alfaro cultratus. The sequence continues at coordinate 49,953 of CAEFZX010031270.1, read as the reverse complement.
GCTCTGAAGTCTCCAGTCTTCAGAACGATTCCAAAGCAAGTATTGGAAACACCAAATTTCTATTTTATTTCTCAACCAGTCTCTCCTGTGCATCACAACTGTGACGCAGTTATCAGGACGGCAAGTTTCCCCCCTTTATCCTTCTGATGTAACCGTGTCCATCATGACCAAACACCTGAAATATAACATAACCAGGGCACACGGCATATTTCTTTAAATACGATGTTTACATTTGGAGTCTGCGTTTTGGCTTTTTAATCTTGACTTTTGAATAATACGGTCTGTCTCTTAGAGGCAAATCTCAGTGACTAATATCACTATTTTTGCTTAGATAATATCTTGATTTACATGTTTAGATGTCTTTTATGCCTTATGCAATACTGTAAGTTATCTTTTTTATTTTCTCATAATACTCAATAGGTGGGGGACGGGAAGCTCACCTTGGAAATAATGCAGCCAGACTTTGAATCTGTGACTTTTTTTTTTTTACTTTTCAACTTCCCACCAGAAAGCAGCTCATGTCTATTCTTAAAATATCTTGATGAATTATTTGAGCCGAATCGACGAGCTCAAAAGGAAATGGACAAAAAGCAAAGTGTGGTGTAAAAATGACAGAGATAGTTGTTAAAATTAACTGAATGATTCATGGTTGGTGAAAATTAGAATCCTGGATTGTTAGCCATCTTTTTCCAGATAAGGACGAAAAAAGGTTTGAAATATTTTGGCAACAAGGCGGCTTTCTTTCTTACATTTCTTACAGAATTATCTTTTCTGATATGTTTTTTTTTTTTTTTTTTTGACAACAGCGACTCTTCATTTTAAAGCTGCCAAGAACCTTTCAGTCAAAATCCCAATTTGATTCCCTCTGGCTTTAACCACGGCCTCACAAATGTCTTGAAACTGATTTTTGTTCTTCCAAGCTGTCCATTTCATTACTCTAAAAATAAATGTTGACAAATGGTGACTAATTTGTTTGTCTTGGCAACTTCTGGGCTTCTACCAAGTTTTTTAAATTTAAAACTGAGACAATAAAATATTGTCTTGCTTTGTACATCCACCAGGATATACAGTATATAAATAGTAGTACTTTTTACCCAGTATAGAGAATAATGTAAATCATACCTTGGTTGATGCCTTTTCAAGGCTTAAAAACAGCGTAAATTTGAGTTGAAGTGCTTCCACCAACCAAAACTGAAAATTTCTGCTTTTGTTATAGTTTGGTAATATTTTGCTGGTTTTCATTGTAGATTAAAAGAAAACAAAAGCATAGTATTTATTATGTCTTTGTGACTAACAGCCTTTCAAACTCAAGTGTGCTTCTGGGCTGAACATTTTCAGCATTGTCATTTGAACTCGGCAAACAGATTTTTTTTAGAAACAGTAATGTAACTTTCATCACCTGGTTTCTCTCTAGGCGAAGAACTGCAACAACATTTAAGTTGTTTTTCCTCTGGATTCTACCTGCATTTCACCTCAGACACCCTGACCTTGTCTCTATACATGTTTACTTATGTTTGGATCTAGTTTTTGAGTAAGACAGAACAACAAACATGAGCTCCAATTGTTCTCCAAGAATCTTTATGCTAGCCGTTTCTTTTAGCCGAAGTCCGTCTTTGGAAAAGTTTCAGCAGTTTTGTTGTAATTGTGGAGCCTGTGCAAATAGAAAGTTCATTACAAAGATAGGAGGAAAAAATGTTTCAAAGCCCTCAGAAATCCTCACCGCTCCAGTTAATCTACTCATGAAGCCGTGTTGGCATCTTTATTCTAAATTTGTATAAATGTAATTAAAAAATGATTCGACAAGCTGGTGTTCAAAGACTGCCACCCACACGCCAGTCACATCAGAGTAAGTTAAATTAATTTAAATTGAAGCAAGTTGACTGAAGATTGTTTCATATTCAGTAACAAAAGACTGGCAATAATGTCTGATCACATTTAGATAATTGGAAGATTGTAGGATATAAATGACTTTAATGTCTTGTCTTAGTAAATATCAAAGAGCAGAATTTGAGGTTTATTAGTCATAGAACATAAACGCAAGTTTATTGCCATAGTGCTAGAAAAGCATCAGCGTCCCTCTCTATGTTCATAATACCTTATAAACATGAATACACTACCTTGCAGGAGTATTCCGAACTTTTTCATATTTTATAATGTTATGGCCAAAAACCTTGATGTAATTTGTCAGGATTTTATGTAATAGACCAACTCAAAATAGTAAAAACCTTTAAAGTGGAAAGGAAAAGATGTCTTCAGATGAAAATTGGTAAATGTATGTAACCCCTTGTAATCCGGTTTCTCTAAAAGTGTGCAAACCTACCAAGATATGACAGTCCACCTAAACTGAGAGGTGGATCGCTCAGTTGAGATATGAGAAGAAGCAAAGAGGACCATGGCAACTCTGGGGGAGCTGCAGAGATTCACAACTCAGCCAGGACAATGTGTTCACAAGGAAACTCCATTCATTAGGCTCTGGAATGGACACAGCAAATATGTAGAAGGATGTAATCTAGTCAGATGTGAACAAAATCTAACTTCAACCCACATTCGAAAGGCTTTTTATGACTTAAAAACTAAAGCTTTAATTCAGCAAGGACGGGAAACTGGACAAACTTTTCAGTTTTTTATTTGTGGTCACTGAAACCACAAATCATTTTCCTTCTATGTCATAAATACACACCACTTGGTTTGGTTCTGTCACAGAAAATCTAAAAAAAAAAAAAAAAGTGGAGCTTGTGGTTGTAAAATTGATAACTTTGCAATAGATGTGACATAGACATTGTTCTTCATCACCTACTGACCCAAATGCAAGTTGTCCTGTGAAGTGATTTTATTCATTTTTAAAAACATAAAAATGCTCTAAGAATTTAGTAATGGTTTCATCAGTGATTTTCCTGTAGATGTTAATTTGAATAGTTGCTAAGCTAAAGTTAATACTGTTGCTATGGCACATGGTTTGCACTTGGAGGTCACCAGGATTGAAAGCAGCCGAGTTTGTGTATATTTTAATGTAATTCAGAGTTCACCACCTGCTGCTGTCCTGACGTTTCTGAGGACCTCTTCTGTCGCTATCTGCATTTTATGTAACACCGGGAACTTCAGTTGCATAACAGCCTCTCGTATGTAAAGCAACCAGAAGTGCAACCGAACGAGTGCGGGGATGTGTAGCGGTGCTGCTGCGCTGACGTGAGGTGAGAGGACAGTTGTCAGCGGACATTTGGCCACTTTAAGCATCCCACGCACTCACACACACACGGCCTCAGTCCAACCCGTACCTGCTCCGAGAAGCCACAGCAGCTGCCACGGCCTCTCACCGAACCCATCAGTCATGTTCGGGTACCTTCTCTCGCACACACACAGCGGCAGCCTCCATGTCATCTTTCTCATTATCCTGCCTCAGCAGGCAGTTAATGGGCGAGGATGAGCAGGAGGTGCTCAGGCCCGCTGGCACAGGTTTGCACCAGGAAGCAGAATTGCAAATTGTGATTTATTTATTTTTCGTCTGATTAAAGGTTAAAGTTTTCAACAAAAAAAAAGAAAAAAAATAGCTGTTCGTGTGTATTGTATGAATAGAGAAGAATGTTGGATTCAGCTGTAAATTCGAAATACGTCTTGACCCGGTTATTGCGTCTTTAACTATTGTTGCTTACTGAAGTGAATAAAGCCATCACATTGAACGTTAAACTGATAATTCTGGCACATTTTTACCCTGTTGAGTCTTAAATCTTTATAGATTTTGAACCTTTGCAAGCTTAATAAAATATTGTCACATTCGGGATGCCCTAATTTCACCGCCTGTAAGCTTTTAGAGTGCAGAGTTTGTCAGAGTGTAGAGATGAGTTTTTCATTTGGTTCTCCTTAAAATGCTTGTGGAAATAATTATTTGACTAGTTGCCTTAATTTAGCCAGGGATCAGTATTCAGACTGAACACGTGGCGGGATCCTGATCAGATAACTCTTCGCTCTTCCCACATGGTGACCCATGAAAAAATGTAGAGCTCAACTATGGTGAAGTCACATAATGAATGTAAAACAGTTTTTAATTATCTGGTCAAATTGAAAAGCAGCCTTCACTCGTCACTACTGACTCCTGCATTAGTACAACGGCCAAACGTGGTACACTGAACGGCTGCTGTGCCCTCTCTTAGAACTGCCTATTTTAATCATTCAAATACAATAATATGCATTAATGGCCACAGCGGGAACCATTTTAGCACAATCGCAGAGGCTAAAATACATGCTTCTCCTTAACTCCACTCGATGGGTAAAAGAAAAATGATTGCCGCTCCTGGATTGGCTGTTTTGCAAACGCCAGCCTTTCCACTGCATCTTGGTATTTCAGTTTCTTAAGCTGCATTTTCGTTTTTAAAATTTTACATATGGCCTACACAAAAACCCACAACAAAGCAAAATTTCTGCAAATAATTTGGTGTCAAGCTCCACAAAAAAATCCACAAATGGGTGAATCTGTGAATACTGAACTGCAAACAGGCAGTTTGCCGCTGCTGAAAAAAAAATGGCAGGAGATTCTTAACCAAGTCATTATTTTATTGTAAATAGTTGACAAACTTGCATAACTTGACAAAAACAAGCTTACAAAATAATGCAGAGATGCTTTATTTCGGTATATATACCTGTATATCTAAATAAGAAAATAATTCTTATTTTGTGCAGCTTTGGCTGCACAGCTTAATATTACGGATTACAGTCTTCACTCCTTCAGCTTTATTTAAACTGGTTTTACTGCAGTGTCACATTAAAGATGGGAGACCAACTGGAAGTCAAGCCTCTCCACGAGTCTTTCTTCTCTGTCTGCAGGGTTTTCACCACTGACTCTAGCAGGTTCAGCCTCCAGCGATTCCCCTGGAGGCTCTGCAAAGTTTATGAAAAAAGGCCCCCAGCCTCAGCGCTGTGGGCAAACCCAATGTTCTAATGACGGCCATTATAAAACGCCACACTTCTGCAAGGGCTGGCTTGCTGTCTGATCAATTAGGTTAGTCGTTGCCAAAGGCTGTACCCACTGAGATTCTGCTGGCGTCTAATGGCCTCTCACTGATCGTAAGTGTCCCCTGGGGTTGATGCTCCTGAGCTGCGGGTAATGGCCACTGCTTGCTGCCATTTAGGAAGAGTCCTGAAATATAAGGATTCACCTTCGTCTGTCTTGTTCTTTCTCAACACAATCTGTGTTTTATCCATTCGGAGCGTAAAGGTCAGGCAGGGTGAATCAACATATGTTTAAATTGGTATCTGTAGAAATGCTAGATGTTTCTTTGGACAATCACAAGACGTGTGTTCTCTGTACTGAGAGTATTTTGTACAATTCAGGTGTTTCAAACACTTCCAGACTGCAGCTCCTAAGCCTACAGATGCTGTCTAAAACCAGTTGTGAAATAATGGCACCATAACAGGATGCATCAACGCAGTAAGTCCAGATCAGCATTTGTTCACAGACACCTGTTGTTGCATACCAAGTTGCATCCCAAGTGGATGCAACTTGGTTACAAAGTGGTAGAGCGTGGAAAATCACAGAGCAGCATAAAACACATCTTAAATCTTGAGCGGTGGAGACACTGAATCATCTTCTAGTGGATTGAGTTTGGCAGTTGCCAGCTGAATGAGACCTGAATGGCTGCATTGTATCAGGCATTAAGTTTGTTGCAGAGAGGATTATGGTACTGTAACTCTTTTTCAGGAGTTTGGTTCATATGCTCAGTTTCAAGGAAAGGACATCTTAGTGCTTCAACATACCAAGACATTTTGGAGAATGTGGGTAAAGTAGACTGCGAGCCAACATCAGTGTTCGACCTCAATGTTGAACTTCTGGAAGAATGGTCGGATATTCTGATGAAAACACTCCCTGAGTCTTGTGGACAAATGCAGCATACAAATGGGAAAACAATAAAGTTTATATGTGTGTAAAAGCAAACTACTTGATTATTTTTGGAAATGTAATACAAGCAACACCTGTCTTTCTTTACTGTAAGTTGATTATAAGCGCAATCAGTTTCTTCAAGCTTCAAATAGTAATACACAGATGTATAAAGATACTCCAAGCAGAGCATTTTCTATTTTAATGTTCTTGTGGCTTACAGTCGGTTTGATGGGAGGAACTAACTCTTTTTCTAACTTATGCCCACTGGTGATACTGCTGTACTGTCAGCAGGTTGAAAGAGAAAAGGAGGCTACTGTATTTTTTCCAAATCAGAAGAAACTCCAACGTGGCTTTTGGAAAAGTTCACAGAAAAAGTAAAACGCTTTTAAAAATAAAATTGGCCTTAGTTATAAAATAGGGAAACAAAGTGAGAAAGAGAAAGAAGATATAATTATACACCCACAAAAATCCAGTTGATTAAAAGAGCGCGATTATTATCTAGTTGACATTTTCATGTTTAGGTCCTACATTGTGTGTAACAGCACTTCCAACTTAGCACAACGGGAAACACCAACTTGGCTTCTTTAGTTGAAATTGAGGAATCATTTTGGATGAGAGGGAAACAAGACACAATAGAAGAAGTCTACTTGTCTAATATCTCCCTGATTTGGTCTCAGTCACAACTGGACAGGATGCCACCTTCTTATTTTTTTAAACATGCCTTCATTTAATCTAAATGTTTAGTTATGCTGAATCTTTCCTTGCATTTAGTTGTTTAAACCTTAATGCTTTGCTTACTTTTTTCTTTTATGTGATGTTTAGAACTAACTTGCATCAAAAAGGTTCAACTTGGTTGCAAATGTGAACCACAGTAACTTTGATCCAAAAGGCTTCCTTATGTTCCTCTCATTTGGATTGACCCACATTAGAGACAGAAGCGTTTTGTCTTTTTAGAGGTTGTTGTCGTTTTTATGTATAAATATGTCGAGGAAAAATGTCCACTTTCACCAATCAAGCATAAACCTGCAACCACAAAAATGCAAAGTGACTAACACACATTCTCTCTCCATCATGGCCTCAGTTAGGAGGGGGGGATACAATGGACAGGTATGTTGTGTTGCTGCAGCAGATGCATTCGAAGCAGAGGAAACTGGAAAGTTTATTTATTTGAGTGAGTTTGATACTTGCTGTCTTGTGATGGCTGGATGACTGGGTCAGACTGTTCCTTTGTGAGGTTTTCCTCATCTGCAGCGGTAAAAATTGGCCCGTGAAGGAAACGGTGGTGAACCTTTGACAGGTTGAATCATGTATGTGCTGAGAGAGGCCAGGCGGGTGTGGTCCGATCTGCTGTCACTCAAACTGCTGAAGAACTTAAAGTTGATTCAGAGTAAAAGGTTTCTGGAATACAAGGTAATGATCTCAACTTTACACTCCTTCATCGAGCCTGGCCTTTAGACGCCTTCCCACTTTAACCCATCCATCATTCACCCTAAATTATGCCGACGACAACTTACTTTAGGCAACGTGGTAATTTCTGTTTGACAGAAGAAAGCTGTTCAGTTAAAATGGATTGAGGGAACGTTTTGGCTTTTTGTTCTGCCGACTGAATATGAGCGAACAGATTTAGGCCCCTCTTATTTCCCACTTCTCATCCGAACTCGGTATTAGCAGAGAAGTGACTGTGGCCCTTATTTCTAACAGCTTGGATCTTGGATAAGAAGGAACCGGCAGCATGACGGAGTTGACAAATGACTAAATGGTGTAATTAAAAGGAAAATTATTTGGTCAGATTTACTAATTATGCATAATTAGCCTCCAGAGCAAATGAACAATGCAATAGGGAATACAGTGTTCCTGGATGATTGCAGAGCCTTCAGAAGCTTCTGTGCTGCAGAAAACCCCTTTGTCAGCATTGATCAGACGTCTGTATTTAAATAACTGCAAATAACATTATTTGGTCGTTAAGTGCTGAAGTCTCAAGAGCCTCTCAGCCTCCAGGGGAGTCTCGCTTTTGATTACGTTTGCGATGCCAAAATCAGTAGACGCACCCCGTTGCATTAGCATGACATTTTGCCAGTGTAAAAAAATAAATAAATAAAAAATGAGGTACTTGAGTGTAATGAGATGTACAGCAGAAAAAAAGACCCTTCCTGGATTTGATTTCTTTGATCGAAACGAGAGAAATAAATACAGAAACGAAGCAGCCGCCTGATTTTAGTTTGCTTTTGTATTTACAGGGGCAGCGTTTGTTTTCCCTCCAGAGGCTGCGCTTCCCGAGAGACCGTGGAGCGAAAGCGTCACGTACGTGAATATCCCCGTCAGCCCGACGTCTAAGAAACAACTCAACTACATGGAGCTGGAGCTGCAGGAGCCGGGCCACAGCACCAGAGGGACTGTCGCACATCTGCCGTCTCAAAGTAAGAATTTATTGGGAGTGACATCTCCTAAATGAGAGGCCTCGTCTTCAGTCCCTGAAGCACGTCTGGTTTGGTTTCTGAGAGTCCTCCATATGTTAGGGATACAATTCAACCATTGAATGACTTTTCATCAACAGGTCTCAATAAACAATCTGTTTATTCTTCAGCAAACCCTTTGTGTATTTTAAAAGTAAATCTTTGTGATGATCAAAGGGAAATTGAGTTTTTTTTTCTAGTTGTCAATGCAAGCTTACTTAACTGGTTTAATATAGTATTCAAATTCATGGTTACAGAGGCTGTTGCTAATAACTACAGTGGCTTCTCTCTAAATAGTTATTTTTATATCCATAAATGCTCCCGGAAACTGAGAAGATCACAGCTGAAAAGTTGTTAACAACGAGCTTGTAAAAGAAACACAAACCAGGAGGAAGTCGTGATTTCTAAGTGATTTCCAGCGGGAATTTATCCAATGAGCTCCGACAACATCCGCATCCACAGTCGCTCCCTGCTGTTAATCCGATGAGACTGCAGTCTTTCTCAGGTGGAGGCGCTGTCCTCTTCTGGCCTGAGGTCGCTGCTAAAAAGCCGAGCGGTGCTGGTTTCTCCTGGTGCTGCACATGCACATGAGATTCAGAACCGAGGGATACACCTGAATGTCGTCTTTGAGAGAAAAAATGCAAAAACATGATAAAATGTAGATTATAATTAGAGCACAGTTCAATCCAGACAAAAACATCCACGGCATTTGTATCGTAAAATATTGATCAGCTGTTGGTTCAATAGAGAGAAGAATATAAACAATCATCATTGTACATGAAAGTTTATCCAGAGTAACACAATCAAGCTTTGCCACATTTATTCTTTTGAATAACCTTTGAATAATATTAGTTATTGTTTAAATCTAGCTAAAGAACTATGGACTGAATTTCAAAATTTTCCAAAATAACCTCATTTATATAAGAAACATTTTTGACATATTTTCACAGGCATTCAGACAACATGCTAATATTTAGCCAAGAGAGGAGTCCAGGAGCGAAGCAGTTAAATGTGTGCGAAAAGGTCAGATATGGTGCATTCATGAACTTTACACTGAGGTATAAAAAAAAAATAGAAGCAAGCGTTTGAAGCACTGAACCTTCACGTTTTTTTTTCACAAAGCTTTCCTGTTTCTGATCACCTTCTGTTTGCAGCCGTTTTTTCAAATCAGGCATTTTCTCTTCAAACCCTGCAGACCGCTCTGAAAGAGCCTGCTTACGATAAGTCAGCGCGCTAATGTCAAGGCTACATCAGGGCAGGATAAAAAGTCATTGTGGCCGCATGAATCATCAGTAACTCGGTTCAGTCCCATCAGCTCAAAACTTTCACTGAAACTTTTACCGAAAGACATCGGAGACCGGAGACAAACCAGCGAGCTGCAATTCACCGACGGGTTCAGTCTTATCGCCGCTGCCTTCAAGAACACTAGACGGGTGGGAGGTCAGAGGTCAGTGTCTGATGGCAGCATTGCAGTTTATCTCTTATTAATCTGTCGCCTGGGAGGAAGGGTGTCCTGCCTCACCACTGAGAGGCCCTCAGATCGCAGCTGTGAGTTCGCCCTCTCTAATGGGATCATCCTACCGGGACGGCTGATGGCCGGGAGAAGCCGGGTTGAATTTCTTTCACTTTCAGAGACGATAAAACACGACTGAGGTGTGGAATAGCAGCTATTTGCATTAATATCGAGTTTAAATGTGACTGGTGCAACTCTATAAATTGTGATATAATCTAATTTATCGAGATCTACGTCAGTAATTGTGTTATAATGATTCATTACATACATACATGTTTCAATTGTTTATTTCTGTTAGCTTTGGTAACAGAAATAAACAAGATGTTGCTTTTCAGAAAATTAAAATTTTATATAAGACGAATGGAAAAAAAGCAGTTTTGGCAGTAATTGTATTAAAGATATGAAAGACAGAGTGTCAAGAAAATTCAGCTGAACTATTTGCATATTTTCTCTGATTTATGTGTGGAAACTGGCAACATTAGTTGTTAGTAGCTTTATCCAGTTTGCGCAAAAGGAGAAATTTAAAGACCAGAAGATACTGCAGCTTATAATTCCTTATGTAATATTTGTACTGGTCCAGAATCTGTTGACCGACTATTTGTATTAATTATCAGATGAACTAAAACTACCAGCAGCAAAAGGATGTAAATATTCTACAGAAAAGACAGTGAAAAATGAACAACTTTTTAAAATTTCTACCTGATGATTTTGTTGTTTTTTGATGAGCCGTTCGCATCAGAGTTCAATCCAGACAGAAATTTTCCCTGAGCCTGGCTTTAGAAGCAGCCCTCTTCTACCAGTTCACAAACAGCTTAAGGCATTACTGTTTGCATTGTTCATGACATCTATGTGATCTCTTTTATTAGAAGTGAACTCAACTTTAAGCAGGTTTAAGCAGGCATACACATCAAAGGCTCAGGCACTGAGTAATCATATTCAGCTCCCTTCGCACGGCTGATTAAAGCAACACTGAATGTGTTTCTTGTTTTTAAAAACACGGTGACGCAACTTGTTCTGTGGATATATACAGGTATAGATTAAAGAAAAGCTGCTTTTTTCTGAATTTCCTGGCTGATATATCTGCATGTAACTCCTTTTTGAAGTCTTGATTTTGGCTTAGACACAGCTCGTACAATTCAGGTGAATATTTTTACTGTTAGATTGTGTTTATTGCCTTCTTATTGCACTCTACTAGCTCAGATGATTTAGTCGGTGAAATAATGAACCTTTCTAGATTCATTCCAGATGAAAATTGTGTTTCTCCTGCAATTATTTTGACAGGAAAGAGCTCCACCAGGTATGCTCAGATCGACATCACCGCGACAGAGATGGCTCACAAAGTTGGCACGCAGCACGCCCTGGGCAGGCAGGAGGGCCTGCACAGCCTGGAGCTGAGGAGAAAGGGAACGCCACATTGATGACTCCATGGTTTGGATTCGCTACACTGGGTTGTGTCCATCAGAGATGTGAAGAACTTGATGGGAGCGTTTGTTTTCTGTTCTTTTACAATTTCTAAGCACAGATTGGGTTCACACATGCTAGAGTCCAAGAACATGTCGTGTTCACGTTGTTAGGCAGGCTTTTGCTTCTGTACTCAAGAAGCTGTGATAACGGTTGTGCGGTTTGCATGAAGCCAGGTGCAATATTTCCATCTTGTTAGCTCAGAAGTTGGTTGCATCATTAAATGGCACTGCGCCAACTGAAAGGAGAAGGCACTGACCCAGAGATGAGTCACGGCCCAAATACCTCCCCCTCGCTCAGCTACACCTGGGCACCATCTTGGACCATGCCACAGGGCGCATTTTATCATCATTTGGGAAAACAACAGAGATGAAGCAAGAGGTAATTATTCCATGAGGTAATTATTAGTTACGTTGCGCTAAGCCGCTCAGATTTGGCCTAAACCGTCCATCCAGTCTTACTCAGAGAGCCGTGCAGGAGAAGTAAATGATGAGTTGTGGTGGAAAGGAGAATCTGTAATTGTTTCACATTTCTCCACTGCGCCTGGTGACCTGCGTTGGCCTGCTGTGACTAACAGATGCTGTTTATTGTTTGAACAGAATCTGAGTGCTGCTTTCTTCGTTTCTTCTGTCGTCGTGGGACGGGATTTACTGTGGGAAACTATTTATGAATTCTGCAAAGATGAGAAAAATAATGATTGGAGATTTTCTTTGAGATTTTTAAATGACAACAATAATGTTTATTTTGTGTCCTTTTAATTGTTCCTCATTTCTTGTGCGTACATTGGTAAACCTCAGTAGAGTGTTGTCTTTGTCTCGTATTCTGCTACGTTTCACCTGCTGTTGACTTCAAGAAGACGTTTATTTCAAGCATAATATTTGATACATAAGTTAAAATATATGGAGAATGTATAATTAGTGCTTTCTAGGAAAAATTTTCTTTTTTAGTAAGTTATTTATTACTACAACTTTGTGTGTTTTTCAGTGTTTACAGTTGCAGTGAAAAATTTCCATGCACCCATTAGGGGCCTTAATTTATGTTTTATATTTTTAATGATTGATTTGATGATAGTGCACCAGTACCAGTAATGGCAAACGACCCCCACAGCATGCCTCTGCCCCCACCATGCTTTATAGTTGGTGATCATTGTTGGGTTTGAAAATCTCACCTTGATTCATCCAAGCTCACCCTTTAACACTGAGACCAAATCCTTTGAGTGTCACATTTCTCTCCAGAAGTAATTGATCTCATTCATGTAGTTGGCTGCACATTTTAGTCTTTCTTGAAGGTGTAAATTTTGAAGCATCAGCTTCTTTTTTTGGTTGATATTCTGTGGGCAGAGATACCTATGATCCTGTATTTTTGACTTCTTCACAGCCTTGTGGCGTGTTCCTGAACTGACTAATCTCCTTCCAGTTGTTTTTGTCTTTGTCCAAGCTTTCCTGGAAGTGAGTAAAATAATCTTAAACTGGAAAAAGAAAGCTAAAGAATAAATATTTGGTTTGTGCCCATGGTTCATAATATTCATGCTCTTGCTAATTGTATGTAAACCTCTGACCAGAACTATACAGTCAAACTCCAGTCAGATTCAGTGTCTGTTTTTTCAGAAGACATTAATAGAGTAGCATTTTTTGCTCTATTGAGAAACCACAGAGCCACATAAATAAGTCAACATACCTTAAAGAGTGCTAAGTACTGATTTCCGGACAGTTTTTCTGGAAATGCCTCCCAGAAAGACACCAATCACCGCACATTGTCAACATGTAATAAAATGAAATTTATCGATCTGGCAGTACAGATCGATAACCACTAAGCTAAGGTTCAGCATTGGAGATGGAGGGCTGCGTCCTAAATAGCAGATGTATTAAAGATGCAGCCCTTTGCTGTGTCCTTGTGAAAAACCGAGAGCGGCGGAGATACCAGCGGCTTATATATGTACGTTTCCAGTTTTTTTTTAAAAAACTTTGTGGGTGCGGTTTATAGTGTGGTGCCCGCTATAGTCCGGAAAATACGGTAATCCTGAACTCTTTCATCAAATGAAACACTTCTTACAAGTTACAATGTAAAGATGAACTCGCATGTCTGACAGGAACATTGTAGTTTTCGTTGTAATTTCTCTGCAGAAAATGTTTTCATCTGAAACATCTGAGTATAAAATGTGCTGGAATACGAAATATGCGTTTATAAAAGGACAGACAAAAGTCAGTTTCAGATTTATTGTTTTCAGTCAATCAATGTTGTAAGAGGTTAGTGTCTTCTGTCTCTGACTTTAATTTTCTTGACTAACATGTATTTTTATTAGTGATTGATTATTACAGTTTGATAATCATTCAATGCAGTAAGAAAGAAAACTGAATCACACTCGTATCCAAAAAATATGTAAATTGTAAATAAAATGGTATGAACATTAAACCTTTCAAAATTTGTGTTAATTTAATTTTTATTGCTGGATTCTTCAAGGCGTTAAATCATCTATTTCTAAATAAAGAAATAGAAATGAAATAGAAACCCTGGTATCACTCCCTGGTTATCCCTGGTTATCCCTGGTTATCTCTGGTTATCCCTGGTTATCCCTGGTTATCCCACTCCCAGCAGCAGCAGCTGGGAGTGGGATAACTCCCAGCTGTTATCCCAGCTGTTATCCCAGCTGGGAGTAACAGCTGGGAGTGCTGTGGGCAGCACTGCTGGGAGTGCTGCCCACTCTGCCCAGGTTATCCCACTCCCTGGTTATCCCTGGTTATCCCACTCCCAGCAGCATCTGGGAGTGGGATAACCTGAACAGATCAACTTTAGGAAAGGTAACAAAAACAAAGAAACAAATTGAAGAAAGTGTAAATGTCAAACGAACAGAAAGGATAATCTGGACAACTTGTCAGCAACTTAGAGCTGGAGTTTTTAGAAGTGGCTCATGACTAAGTACTGCTGAACAATTTAATTGCAATATTCTGAAATATACATTTAAATTTTGTTTATTTATATGGCACCAATTAACAAAAACATTGTCTCATAAAATTGTTTTAATTCAATCATCAATCATTCTAATTGGTCCTAGTTATCAAACAGTACAGTGAGCTCAATTAATTATCCAAATTAGTTAAAGTTTCGATCTAAGGAAACCGAGCAGGTTGCACTAAGTTATTGACCTGCAGCATTTCCTCCTCCTGGATGAGCTGAAACTACACTTTCATACTCTAATGTAAATATAATGTATTTCACAAACTGTATTCAGGCTTTTTATGTGTGTTTTTTCAGAGTATCGCCTTTGTCCTCTCGTCAGTTATTGTTCTGCTCATTGTCAACCATTTTCTTCACCAGGTCTGTTGATTTTGTTCTGGGATTCATTTCCAAGTTTCATCTCCAGAAAAAAAACATCTTCTTCCTCAACTGTATGATTATTGGACATTCCCATGTTATTTGATTTACAATCAACTGTGGTAAAAGTTCACGTTGGCGATAAAACAGTGCATTTAGTGCTTTGGGTAAGTATTTAAACAAAAACTGTTCATATTCAGCATACAGAGCTGTGACCAATCACTGGTGCACCAACACCCATTAAAGAACAATTGTGCTTTGAATCGAACAGCCAATATCAGCTCATACAGCATCATTATTCACATTGGCTCACCGTACAACCACATAAATCATTGGTTGTTAAATTGACTAACCTTGTACAAAACCACACAGGGCGACGTACTGCGAGTGTTTCTTAGAAATTCATTTTCTTCAAATGAACTGAGAAAGCAGAGAAAGTGTGACTGAGCGTCTCTGTGGCCACATATTGATCTAAATAAAGAAATGGAAATGAAGATTGAAAATTCAATGAAAGAGCTGCAGTGAATGTTTGTGAGGGAAGCAGCTCGGCTTTAGTCCCTGCTGTGGTTCGTATAAAAAGTAAAGAACAGGGTGAGCGCCATCTGTTCACCACAGACACACAGGTAGCAGATATAAAGACCTGTGAGACTTACTGGTGTTATATAAACACATTCAATTGAATTTAAATTACCTTCAAAGGATCACTGAACACAGCACTACAGGAAAAGTTCACATTTTAACAAAAAGAAGCTGAAAACCCCCCAAATTGGTCAGAGGTACACCACTCTTTTTGTCACATCACTTTTGGAAAAAAAGCAAAAAGTCATTACATCATGAACTAATCATTTGTGTTGTTAGCTGTTTAAAATCTATGAATATTGATTTATATTTGACTGATTGTGAGTATAGTGGGCTCTGCAGTATTCTGATCTCTGCCAAGAAATTATGACCAAACATCAAATACTGTTGTGGAGCACAAAGTTATTTCTATTTCCCCCTGTCAAAATTTTTTTCTGGAGCTATTGAAACGATTCAATCACTTTTATCCAATAGGATAGTTACACTCTGAATTATAGTTCGCCAAATAAAAGTGGGGAATTGATAATTGTGGTATGGTAACTGTTTTTGGTTTCTTCTTCAAGTCCTGCTAGTTGATCAGTTTGAGTCTTTACCAGCAGCCACTTACCAAAGAACAATTTACTCCAATGTTTTCAGCTGAATCTGTGAAAATAATTCAACATAAAATAACATTTGTTGGGCAACATAAGATTAAAACTTTCAAAGACACTTCAGAAAGTCTGGAGAGCTACTCCAAATTAAATATAACAACGAAGTCTGGCTGGTTTGGAGGTGAAATAATAAGGGGTGATTTTATCTTTGTCAGTACTACTTTCCTTAGAAACTGAAGGTTCAAATACTTGATTTATTTTGTGATGGAAACAAACTACTTTGTACAACAGACGTTATATTGCGTCCCTAAACACCTTTGATAAAGGATAAAACATTCAAGGTTTTTCAGGGACTAAGTTGAGTTTGGCTCTGAAGTTAAGATGCTCTTTGGATGCTGACATGAGGCTCACCTCAGAAAAACGTAACACTTTAGCAAAAAACATGCTCTGTCCACAGGTCATAGGTGTCACGACACTGGCTATAGGTGTCAGATATGCGCCATTCCTCACTGTTCTGACCCCAGCTGAGCATGTTGATTGGAACTGAATGTGAGCATCCTGAGGATTTCGTGTGGAAAAAACAGAACAATTTTTACAAATCATCATAAACCCACACAAAAGCTCTAACGAGCCAGCACCTTTCGACCTCGGTTATTTTCCTCTCATTTGAAAATGCAGCCGAGAGTTTTTATTCCGTCATTCAGAGCTGAAGTAAAATTAACTAATTTATTCGTCAAATGTTCTTCTCTCGTAGAGAGAGAATACAGTTGTTCCTTATGAGAACAACTGTATTAGCCATCCATCCTTTGTCTTTTCCTCCCAAACCTCACAGAGTCACTGGGAGGCTGGTGCCCATCTTAGTGGTTACTGGACGAGAGGCGTATTTACTTCATGCACAAGGTTTGGAGAACACATTTGAATATGTATGCATATTTATATATACTGAACAAAAAGCTACTTTTTCTCACTTTTTGACATTAAATTAGACTCAACTTTGTCTCATGTCACTTAAAACTACCCCAATTATTTCTATTTGCTTAATGCCAGAATAATGAAAAGAACATTTTTATTGCTTTCTTCAAGAGTTTACATGCCCTCATACTTTACTGAGCAATTAAACAATTTGAGGAAGCTCCAATTATGCTGTCAGGACTGACATTTGACTAAAACCTCCTTGAGGAAGTCAAAGGAAATCAGCTAACATGTCAGGAAGAGAACTGTGGATCTCCACAAGTCTGATTTATCCCTGGGGGCCGTGCCTGATGCCTGATGCCTGAAGGTTCCTTCATACATCCGACCAACAATTACATGTTAGTGTAAACACAGTGTTAATGTCCAGCCATCGTAGATTGGCTTTGTGTTACAAATGATCAACTTGCTTTGGTGTAAATTGTGCACATCGGCCTCAAAATACACATAAAAACCTGGTGAAGCTGGTTGGAGATGGAGTCCTAATAGTGGCTGCTTACATTTTAATATCTGGTTCCCACCACTAATATGATCTAGTTTAAGTCTGTATGTCTGGCAGGAGCCAGGAGTGAACTACAAAAACATATTGCCACCAGTGCAGAGCTTGGAGCATCAGTTATTGACTTCATCAGCCGTAAGTCATGGCTGAAAAGTGGGTCATACTGTCACTTTAACCAGACGATGAGCATGCTTCACAGGAATGTGACAGGCCGGTGTTTTTATATTGCTGTGCCTTTTGGGATCGAACAACAAAGGCCACACATACAATCTTAAGACATTCGGTTCTTTGCCTTGTACTGGTTCAGTCATGTGAAACCTCCTTTCTCTGCCACTAAGAAAATTACGTCTGCTGAATAAGTAATTGGTACTTGCTAATCAAACTGTCCGCTCTGCTTTGTCAGTCTTGCACACACTTGTCAGAAAATAAATTCAAACATCTCAGTCAGCTTAATTATTCATGCGAGGTCACTTTTCCTCACTCGCATGTTCACACGTCATCACTGAAGCCACTTCTGTCTTCACAGAGGAACTAATGACTTCGTACTATTAATTATGTAGGAACCACGGGAAACGGTTGGATTCAAGATACCAAAAAGCACTCAGGAAATTTCCACACTGAAGTGCTTTAATATTGCTTCAAGAAAATTAAATATATTACTGCCTGCTCAGAGAAAAGAAATTTGGGCCCAAGAGAAAGTCTGGCCATCAGCAACTGTTAAATTAGCATAACTTGATGTTTTACACTCAGAGATTTTTTTTTTTTTTAATTTTTTATGAACTTCAGTGAAAAGGTGCATTAAGCAGGACCAATAATCACAATTTGTGATTACTAGTTCCTTCATTCAAAGAGAATAGAAAGCATTTTTAATTTTTTTGTTGTTCTGCCTCATACAGATAATGGGTCTGTGAATCTTCATTGCAAGTAATTTAAAGCTACTGTATTTCTTTTCATTTATGACCCTGGAAAAGCGTTTCCAGTGATGTTACAGCAACTTGATCTTTTCTTTTTACTCAGAGTTGCTGCTGTGTTGAGGATTATTGTTGCTGATGACGCAGTTTAATGTTGCAGCTGTCAGATTATTTCCTTCCAAAGGGACATGCTGAATGAGTTGTTAATTTACAAAAATGGAAGAAAGGAAACACAATTGTCATGTATGTAACTAAATCTCTTCCACATTTTGATGCAAATGTGATACAAAGAAATATATATTTTTCTAATTCTGCAATGATCACCATTACAATTTAAAGTTTCTTTTATTGACCTAAAAACTTTCTTTTTTCTTTTTTTTTTACTTATAATTGCATTCGGTAAGGTACAGTAAGGTAATTTTATATATACTCACATTTGCAGCAACACGGCTGTTCAAAGTGCTTTATATAAATTACAAGAAAATGCAAACAAAACCAAAAGAAAGACAAAGTATAAAACTACATATTGGTTCCCCATGTTTAATAAGAATAATAATAACTTGTCCATAATTTATAAACTAGTAGGGGTTTCTCTGGATTCTTGTTCTGATAAAACTAGATGTTGGTTCTCCATGTTTGGCATTACATTGAATATTGTTTTCAGGTCATCAGTAAGACACATTAAGGTGTCTTAATGTTCTATATTTCTCAGTTAAAGTTTATTGTCAATATAATAAATTAAACGCACAGTCAGAGTGCAGATTTTATGAAATTGTTTGCAGTTCCTGGTACATCAAGTCCTGCGATACTAGTGTAAGTCAGTTCTGCATTTGCAAGGTTGATTACAAACCAACTCTGAAAGGGCAACGTCATCTGCTAACGGCAACAATATGATCCTGATTGAGCTGAATTGGGCCTCCTCCATCTTTACACTGCAACTTTGAATTCCCACTTAAATGTATGAACTCATCAGTGACGCATAGCAGATTAGATAACCACACGCGTATTCAAGCGGTGTCCACCAGAGCGCTTTGAAATCAGCTATTTGTAAGACGACTGCTTAAAATGAAGCGCAGATTGTTCTTCTCAGATGACTGAATTGTGGAGAATGGCTCCACAAAGTGTTAGGCTGTGGTTTCCTTACTCACGACGCACAGATGCTTAAAGCCTTGTGCTTTCTAAGTAAATGTTATGCATCCCCAAATAGCGGCTGATTAGTTTATCTGTCGGAGGTGATTTGTTGCAAATGGTCAAAGCCTGCAGGGTTCAGTAGCATTTCCAAACGCCAACCCAATAAACTCGAGCCACTGACCTTTTTGTTCTGGTCGTTGGCCCTGTTCAGCCCAACTCAATTACAACTACTAATGTCTCACAAAAACACACAAAGAGGCTCTTACAGTGGTTGCCCACGAGGCATCTGAAGAGGATATGCCTTAATCTATTTTTTCTACCTCTCTACACAGCCTTCATTCTCACTGTTCAGATGCCTGACGGCCTCATGATTTCTGCACTTGTGTTCAGATTCAAATGTGCTCAGTGGAAAATAAGGGAGTATAATTTGCAATACTTGCACTCCGGTCTCATAAACTAGTCCAATATTCCAGACGGTCAATATGGCGAAAGGGGCAGCTGGAGATTCTAAGCATCATTATTATCCGGTTTACTAACATTCACCCTCATACATCATAGATGCTGTGGTACCTCTTATCATCCGCTCTTTCTCACTCCCTCATCATGTTCTGTTCCTGATAAGTGCAGGACACTGGAGGAAGTGAGGAAAAGTCCAGTCTTTACACATCCAGAGACTAAGACTTTTGCCCAAAATACCTAAGTGAATCAGACTGGATTTAAATCATTTACAAAACAAAGTAAGTGATTACTTACTTAGATTTAGTTTTGGACTTTGACTAAACCATTCTGACAAATGAATAGGCTTTGGTCCGATTCATTGCGTAATAGCTCGTCTATGCAATAAATCACAAATGTTAATGTTTTAAAGTGATGTGGAATTAACAACAAAAACATTTTGAATTTAGAAAAATAACACTATGCCATACTCGCTAAAGTTAGCAGTACCATCTGACTTCTCCTGTCTGGTGGAGAGACCAGAACCAGAACTAGAGGAAGGATCACCAAACAAGTTAAAAATGTTCTAATTTGTTACTCCTGAGATCTACCTGACTGCAGTGGAGGAGAGGTAGAGAAGGTGATTGATATGTGGCTTAGTTGAGGCATTGTTTCCTGCAAAACAACAGCCAGCTGCATGACTATGATTTTGTTCTTCCACAGGCTAAACCACCTGCCCACTAACACATCAGCCCACCGAGTAAATTCCCTGTAGACCCGTTTGCCAGTCGGCCCCTGACTCTGGTTGTAAGCTTATGGGCTTTGTGTTGTGTGTTTAGCTTGTCCATCTTCCGATGAACTTTGACCAATTTCCCAATCTCTGTAGAAGAAACACATCCCAACAGCATGATGCTGCCACCACCATGTCTCAGAGGAGATGATGTGTTCAGGTTAATGACATTTAGTTTTCTATCACACATACCGCCTTGTTCTATTTCGGTATCATCTGAAAAGTCCACCTTGTACTCTTGTAACTCTTCAGTAAAAGTAGGATTTGTGGAGAGCACATCCAATAGCTACGGCTTTAAACATCTCCACTACTTTATACTATAAACGGGTTTCTTTATCCTACAGAGACATTCTTATTGTTAAAAGTAATCAGAAGCAAAACAATGTCTGGCTGAGTTGGTCCCATGGGGCTTGATTCTTACAGCAGAGAGCAGATTAGGGTGTAATTAGTCCAGCTGACATATTTGATGTGTCACTTCTCAGTCTCACATCATCAGTTAAAGCATCCACAGGCCATGTTTTAATTTAGTTCACCCACTGACAGCTTCAGGACACAGAATGGCAAATATTGTACGCATGACATATCTGACCAATCGATCTCACAACACGACACGTGTCAAGCTGACCAACGGCTCATGTGGCTTTGTTTAGTTTTTTTGTTGTTGTTTTTGAACAACTGAGCAATTCTTTTAGCTAAAAAGTAAGAAAAAAAAAAAGCTCCATCTCTGACCTCTCTGTGGAAACGCCTGGGAGCTGAACTGCTGCAGCGAGCTTTGTTTCAGGGTGAGTTACATAATGTGCCAAACGGGGTGCTGACATTTATTTGTTAGGCATTGAGGAACAGGAAATGAAACCCAAGCATGCTGGCCCTATGCTCATTTACGAACAATGCTTGGAAAGGAGAAACAACAAAAACACTGAACTGGCTCAGAGGAAAACAACAATCCACAGAGAAATAAAATCTTTGTGACACACTTCCGTTTTAGATTTTAACTACTGATATTCATCTGTTTGTTATCAAAAAGGATACACACAGTATGCACTTTATCCCTCTTTAAAATGTAATTAAGATACATCAAATTACATTAACGTCCATTATTTAATTAATGTTATAACAACATTTTCCTAAAGAATGGGTACTTTTTTTTCAGGGAGCTACATTTACTACTATAAAAGGAAAATTTAGAGGACTTCTGTATTTTTCTCAGGATTCAGAATCACTTGACAATTAAAAATCATGGATTACATTTGTTACAAATGACCAATTCAAACCAAAAAACTAACAAAAATGAACTACGCTGACTGTTCTCCAGGTAGCTAACTATACAATTAAAGTTAAAACATTACCAAGAGATTTTAGGTGGTCAGAGGCCAAAAGACATGATGTTATGGCCCAAATCTAACTCACAATACCTAATTTTAATTTGAGAGAAAGAAAAGGAGAGGAAACTGAGCCAACGTCCAGCTAAGTTTATTTGTAGATGTTATTTTTTTTCTTCTACAGTCTCCATCCAGGACAAAGAAGTAAATCTTTTCTTCAAAAGACATGTCGTTATAAAAGAAGGGCCAAAAAGTTGCACAGTTGCTCTCTTACCGTGAAACAAGAAGGTTGTGGATTCATGGGGTGTTTCTGAGTTTGGATGCTCTCCCCATGCGTGGGACGTCTCCAGATACTCCGACTTAATGTGAGGAGGATTTGACTAATAATAAAATACCACAAGAAAACAAAGACGGAGAAGGAGGATATAACAGGTTTCTCAAACTTAAGGATTCATAGGATACGCACAACAAGAAAGAGTTTTTGTATTTCAATTCATGGTCTAAAATTATGGAGCAAGTTAAATGAGGAGTTAAAACAAAGTCAAAATTGAATATAATTTAAAAGGAAATATATGAGTGTGTGAGGGTATAGATGTGTGCATGCTTATATTTAGAGCTATATGTGTATTTGGTGAGTCTGTGGCAAAAAACAACAAAAGAAGAAAAACAGATAAAATGGAAAATGAATTAACCTATGTTTTTTTTATTATTATTATTTGATTTATTCATGAGGGTCCATCTGAAAACATGTTATGAGTTTATGGGGTTTCTTTCTTCTTCCTTTTCAAGCATACTAAGATTATTGTGGTAGTCTTTTTCATTCCTTGCTCACGTCTGTCATTTTATACTTCTATCATTTTCTAAATACATAAAACAAATTAAACAGTGGGGTGAGTGAAACAAATCCGTCTGCCACATGAAAAGCTGTGTTGGTGTTGCTACACAGTAAGCTGTGTGTCCCTTTATTTATTATTGTTTTTTACACAGTTTAAAGGAAATGGCAGCATGAAATGAGCAGGGCTGCAGCCGTCGGGGCTCTCCTATGGGATCACAAACACTGATGTGGTGAGGTGAATGAAAATGTTCTGCAGCACCATTAGGAGCGAGACCTGAGCAGAGGCGCTTCTATTGTGCTACATTAGATATGACACCTACTGACCGAACGGGAAAACGCAACGTCATCCGTCTCTCTAAGCAGACCGGGAGGACCGCTGGACTTTTATAGTTAAATCACCTGTCAAAGTACCGAGATCACTCCCCTGGTATCATTAAAGCGTGGTCAAAGATGGTTATGTAAGAAATACTCCTCCGGAGTTTGTGACTTTATGAGAAAATAAACTGTACTGCCTCTGACAAGGGAGTTCTTCAGCTTAATGTCTTCTGGAGGGCTTCCCAGCACATCTGTGTGGAGCAGAAATGTGGACTTTGATTAGCTCTCCGAGGCAGAACCAGATGAGACGAGACGCCCTCGTCACACGCCCAGGAAGCCTTGACAGTTTGGAAATGAGTCACAAGATTTCAACAGCGTGGGCCATGAAAACGGAGAGCTATCGTTTAGCAAAATGTTTGCACGATTATCTCAGTTTGATCAGTAAATGTGAACTGTGTGTGGATACTGTGAGGTTCCTCTGCTGATCCGAACGTAAAATTATTACACTTTGACCTGACGATGAGCTCTTTGATATGAATGTTTTCACTTTGGGCTCTTAGGCTCTCCTCTAAACCTGTTATTTAATCTAATGTTTCCAGTGTGTGCGCCTTGCACAAAATTTTCTGTCAACAGAACATGTATTATTTACAATAACATCACCATGCTTGACTTTGAGTTTGATGTTCTGAAATACTGCATTAAACCTTTGCCTTTTCACTTCAGTGTCTTTGTAACACTTTTTCCATTATATCTCAGCAAAGAGGTAATGGAAGCATTCTAATTTATTGAATATGATATCTTAGTTTGCTCTAATTCTTTGAGCAGTAATCCATAATTACTGTTAAACAACGTTGCACAGTCATACAGCATTAAGTACGACAATGAAATTCATTGCAGTTCTGTGTTTATGTTATTTAAATCCAATCGTATTCAAACAAATTCATGTGAAATGGCTCCACAGTCTTCCTGCTCTTCTTCATTTTCTTCTCCCTTGAACACAAAATGGTGAGTGGGTGTTGTCGCAGCATGCTACCTCTAACAGATTTTACACAATGGACCTACGCAGCAGCACTGCACCTCTTGCAATCTGTAATGAATGCTCTCATGAATAATTGGCTCACATATATTTTAATGCAGGCGGGGGAATTGACACGGCTTTGTTGATGAAGGGTAATGGCTGCTCCCTTTAAGTAGGTGTAATGATGTGTGGTGGGAAAAAAAAAAAAAAAAAACAGCTGATGAGACGCTATTGTGATTAGCCGTCACTGCCCATATGTAGTGAGTGTATTGTATGAAATTTTGACTGTGATGAGTGTCGTAGGGCATCAGTATTGAATGCTATGTCACAGTGAATATTCTGATCATTGTGTTATTTAAAGACGATGCTGAAAAGCTCATAAATGAGGACAGAAGAATGGCTGTTTTCCCAGCCATGCTTCATGTTCCCATTGATTTCCATTTAAATGTACCTGTGTCTTACAGGCTGTATTAATCAGCCTGCGGCTGTTTTACACTGTGTAGTAACTAAGTGGCGACACTTTTAAAACTCAGCTGCTCATATAGTATATAAAGCGTCAATATTCTTGCAGGTCACTTTATTCTCCAACCCAGATTGTAAAGAGACTGCTGTCATGCTGCACTGATCGAATGTGACCTTTGACCTACTTTTCTTCAAGTCCCTTTGAGTTATATTTGAAGAAACAATGGCCCAGCAGCTACTTCCTATTGCTGCAGGAATTTGCACATCTGGTGTGATTGGTGCAGGAATTTGCACATCTGGTGTGATTGGTTGCCATTAATAATAATGTATGAAATTATCTTACAGGCAGGATACAGCTGTGTTCCCTGCCAGATGTGTCGTTCAGCTTGACATAACTGGTAAATTGTCAGTAGTGATCATGAGCAACTGCATCTAAACGTTTGTCTAGACTAAAAATAATTTGCCTGAGAACAAAGTGTCAGAACTTTGCCAAGGTGTAGAGGAAGATCAAACTGTCATCATCAAATAAAGGGAAAATCTAAAATGTTTCGGAACAACCCAGGAACCACCAAGCTCCATAAAATGGAAACCGCTGTGTCCTTGTCCACAACAAAGCACGTTTCAGCTCCCGACATGGACAAGAAAAAAAAGCTTAGAGGAGTCAAAGTGAGCCTTTCATACTGAAGATCACTATTACAACTGTCAAACATGGTGGTGGTAGTATAGTGATGTAGAGTTGTGCAGTTGCATATTTGGCAGTTGCTGTTCATTGGAGGTGAAATTGAAGAATTTGAATATATTTCAAATTCACCTCCAATGAACAGCAAGATGGTTGAGACTGGGAGACCTTTGGGTGTCCAAACAACACAATAATCAAAAACACATAAAAAAATGGTTTTGGAAAAGATAAAATAGGCCAGCATGGCATTAGATTTGTTGTTTCGGCAGTGAAAATTGAGAGAGGAGGAATTAGTTGGATGAGACTCTGCATCCAACTAGAGTCTGGTTGGACTCTAGTTGGATGTTTTCTAGAACAAAACCTCTAGTTTTGTTCTAGAGTCTATTCCCATGGTTTTAATCTTGCTTTAACTAATACTCTAAATTATTCTCACTAAATAGGCCTGAATACTCTAAAAGGGAAAAATGAATAAATAAAAACATGTCTGCACGTTAGATTCAAACCTAGAGCAAGATGACAACCAAAAAAGGATAATTAACCAGTGTCGACAGTTCTTGACTAAAAAGGTAAACTGTATTACCAGAAAAAAAGAAATTCAGCAAGACTGAGTGAGACTCTGAGGTTTTGGCAGTTGCACATTTGGGGGAAATACCCGAAGCTATGAGGAGCTCCTGTTCAGAGAGCGAGAAATATGACAAGGAAGAGCGCAAAGGGAAAGAAAGTCATTATAAAGTAATTATCAGACCTAACAGTGTAATTATGAAACCGGGCTTCAGGCATATCGAAGTCACTTACTCCGCTCTGCAATCAGCAATACGGGAACAACAACATCACCAAGTATGAAGTGCCCAAGTAAAAAAAAAAAAAAGGAAATCCAGTAAAAATACAGCTATGAGTATCATGAGTAAACACACAGTGACGCAAACTCTGGTGGCTGTTTGCTGATTTGCATTTATAAAGGAAAACCACAGGCTTGCTGTCTGGTTTGGTAATGGATCGAAAGTGAGGACAGAATCAATATGGCCGCCCCCACTTTGGGCTGAAAAACCTTTACCGGGAAGGAGCTACCCACCATGGGTGGCCCGATGGAGACCAACAAGCTCCCATCAGACACTGGGAATCTTTCCGGGCAGCGAGAGCAAAAACTGAAATAAATGCCACGCAAAGTGATGCCAAGTTGTGTGTTTATTCTCTGCTGAACGCCTCGGAAAAATCTGAATCTGAAAACAGTTGTTCAAACAATTGTTTCTTGTCAGCAATGGAAAACAAATTCAGCAGTGCTAGAAGCAAGGCTCAATCAAAACCTCCAACAGACTCAATAGGAGAGACTTGCAAATGTATTGTCATGTTTAATCTGTTGTTAACTCAGCAGCAGAGACCATGAGATGGATGGAGGGACGGTGTTTCCATGGGGCACTGCGGGCTTTTTTCAAATAGCTTTGGGTAGACACTGTATACCTCCCTTGTTGTTTTAAATGCATTAAACAAAAACATATAAAAAAGCCACAAACAAAGACCTCAGTAGTTTATTGTTATTCTAATACTGTTTTTCATTAGACAGAAAGCTAAAGAAGATGAATGCTCATCTAACCTGATGTGTTACGCTGGTAGAGACGTATCCTAAAAAGCATACAGCTGTAATTTCAGTGAAAAGTGATTCACAGGGAACTGACTCATTGAGGAGAATAGATTTAAATTCATACCACAGTTTCAATGTGTTCATTCATTTTAAAAAAATTAAATGATGTTTTGCTTTTCCTACGTTTAACATCAGTGCTGAACTGTCTGACAAAATCATGAAAAATATACTGAGGCTTGTGGTTGTAATGTGAAAAACTGAAAAATGGATAAATATTTTTGGGAAAGCAGGGTGATGTTTTTTAAAATTACCTTGAAATCATGACAGATTTATGTGTTGACATTGTCGGTGCTGTGAGAAAATAGAAAGAGGCTTCAGATTTAGAAAAATATATTCTCTAATTCAGGTTTCTGGTATTTTAGGCTGCAACAATTTGTGCAAATGATGCTCTGAAACTATAAAGCAGCAGAGCCTTCAAACCGGCTGTCATAATAGAAATTTGGGGATGCACATGAAGACGTACAGAAGCACAAACTCTTTAAAAAAATAAAATAAAATAAAAAAAAGCTTCTCATTTAACCTGGCCCGTCTCTCTACAGTCCTTGAGGCAAAACGGAAAAAACAGAGGAGAGAAAGCAGGAGACCTCTGGGAGAAACTCAAAATCCTTCTGCTGGAAGAATTTTGTCATGCTCGAGTAAGCAAAAAATAAAGAAAGAAAATTAATAAAGACTTATGGGGATGTGATTTAGGAAAAGCATCTGTTTCCACTAGTGTAAAAATGTGCTAAACAACAAATTGATGGTAACTTCATGTTATATAGCAATAATTAAAAGCTCCAGCCTTACAACAGTGCAGATTTATAGATGAGACATGTTTATACATCACTGTTGACATCTGTATTATTTTATATTATACAGTAGTTCTGAATCTTTGGAGAAAATTTTTTAACTCTGTTGAAAGTCAGCAAAGAGCAGACGGACACTTGCTCTCCGTGTAAGAGAGCAAGAAAAGCTCTTAACTGTTGATCCTCAGGCTTAGTGATGGGACTTATTTTTGCCTGGACATGGCTTGGCACTTCAATCTAACTGCTGCTGATACCAAGGAGGATTTAAGAAATCCTGAAGGGAAAACACACTTGCAACTGAATCTATTCAGAAAGTAATGGAAAGAAAACCCTAACACACAAAAGTAAATTCTCCTTTCTTGTGGCGGAGAAAGGTTGTACTTCTGATTTGAGATAAATTTCACCCCTCCTGTCAATTTCATCCTGGTTTACAGCCTTCTTTGACAAATGATGACTTAAAGGGCTGGTGTTATGTATTTTCCAGGCACATGGTGCCATTTTATAGCAAAATCAAGGAACTATGCTACCTTCAGTTGTTAGAAAAATGCAATGTATGACAACATAACTTAGAAGAGAATTGACTTAACAATCTGACCCTTTGAAATTGAGCGTCTATGTCTTTAAGAAGCTCTTACTCTTTCTGACACTCTGCCTTTAGCACATCATCACAAAAATAATCCATTATCCTGTTTGAGAAGAAGCTTGTATGACAAGCTCAGCAGATTTGCAGTTCCACCAGGTGTTTGCTAATAGCTGCTGCTGCTAGTCTGGAGGAGCTGAGGGAGGAATGCTCTGAAGGCGGAAACATGACTGGAGACTGCAAAGGAGGAGCTTTGCGGAACAAGGCTGCGCTTAGTGGGAGCAGGTATTTATGCATCCCTGAGTGGTTGCCATTGGAGATTCTGAGCTTTCTTAAACATGTATGAAATAGTAAAAACTGTTCAATTATTTCTTTTTATGTCAGAATAACATCATAACATGATCAAAAGCTCAAAACAGTCAGTTTTACATAATTCAGAAAGCTGGCCACTTGCCGCTCTATAGGCAAGACATTATCATTATCAATATATTACTTTGATCATTTTTTAGATTTGCTAGTTCATTTCTTTGATGGTGTTTTTAAACTTTTTGCATTTTTGTGTAACTTTCTTTTTCATGCACATTCGGCACCTCTTTACTAAATGCACAAGAAGAGCAAGAAAAGTAAGAAATGCTTAATAGCGAGTTTCCCCTCTCCAAAGGCTGACGATGAGAATCTCTTTATCAAAACGCTCAGAGGGGGAAAGGAGGATAAGAATCCCAATTCAGTCAATCCGTAAATTTCGACGAATCTGCAAACAAACTTTAATTTTTCTTTTTTTTCACTTCACAAAAAACTGCTGTACATTTAACTTTGCCAATAGTCGCAGTGGATTAATTTGGTCTTTTCACAGCACCATTTGTGTACCAGCATTTTCCAACACGAGTTGCTCCAAAATGTTACAAACATTCACTGGCATTTCCGAAAGTCAACAACAATTTCCATTCCTGAGAATGGCCTTTGCCTGACTCGACATTTAGGCCGTGCCTGATTGGCTGAAAGAGAGTACCGAAGTCTCATGTACGCGCTCTACCTTCCTCTGTTGTCTCTTTCATTAGTAACCCTCCCCTGGTGAGCAGGGTTAAGGCTTTTATGCATCTTTCATAAAGGAAATTTGCCTGTATGCGTAGCCTTCAGCTGTTCCAGCGGTGAATGCATGACACAGCGCCGCTGACCAGGATTCACAAAATACTGTGTACCGCAGCAGTAATAAAATCTCTGGGGTTCATCAACGAGTTTGATTTTAATTAGATTTAGAGAAGGTGAAATGCATTCTGAGCACAATGTTTGATGATTCATAACAGGCCTAATCAAATAATAATCAACTGAGTGGGTCCCGCTTATCAGGCCTGCAGGCAAGTGGAATAAATTTGTTGTCAAGGAGTTTTCATCAGCCCATCTCTTCAATCTTACCAGAAAAGCCTTGATTGACACAGGTCTTTAATTCAGCCTGAATGCATTCGGCGCCACATGAGGGGTTCTTTCTAACCTCTCCATTCATCCCCTTATCAGAACCAGAGGTGGAACAAGATACCCGCAGGTATTTGTTTTGCCTTGTTTTACATGGGCAGATACCACTGCTTTCCAGTCTGCTGCAAATCAGATCGACACCTTTTCATACCTGATAAAAAAAAAGTATCAGACAAACCAGTCAGATCACATTTCTTGCATCTTCTTGCTTTGCCTTTATAGATTGGCGTTAATCAAGAAACCCAACTTTTCTTTCAAGATTAAGATTGAACATAACTTGGTTTGGAGTCCAGAGAGAGGAACCACCTTCGACACCCAAAGGCGTCAGGTACTTCAAACTGATTTAGTTTCTATGAAAACCTCAAAAAATTCAATCAACAAATGGTTCTCTGAATCCTAAGTGAGTGCAGAGTTAAAAACTACATGGATTCAGGAAAACACAATGTCCTTTTCCTAAACACAACAACTTGAATGCTGGTCAACAAGAGGATTTAACCCGGGTGTTCACCTGAATAATAAACTTGGGTTTGTGTGTGGTGTGTTGCTCCTGCTGTGAGGCTGCACCCCAAACCTGCTAAACCTGAGGATTTTTTTTATTATTGTCAAGAGTGTGGTATTTAAAAAAATGACTGACAGTTTTAAAATATTGCCATCTGAAACAGGCATAAGGAGACTGAGGTCTTTTAGGTGCGGAATCGATCCTGAAGACTTTCTTTGACTCAGTGCAGGTGTAACTAATTACATGCACAATATCTAACAACTATTGCGACAAAGTATTATTATTGTAATTTTGCCCTTTCTGCACAATTTCTTACTCTTGATATTCAACTTTGTTCTATCTGTATGCTTTAATTTATTCTATATGACATCTATAAATGATTTCAGTGTTTGTTTTTCATCCCTCAACAGTGGTTAATGTTGTTCTTCATTAAAATGATCCACTGGGGGTCTTGATGGAATTACCTCCCCATCATAAATTTATTTGCATTCTGGAGTCCATTAACAGACCTTTTAACCCGATCTCCAGTGATAAATTGTCAGTGACTCAACAGCAATCAAAGTGTAATTTAACACATCCTGCAGCCACAAAGGAACAATGTGCTGACGCCAGGCAACAAAATGAAAAATCTACCAAGTGTCATTGTGTGAGTGAACCCTTGCTGCAGAACAACAGTAGTTTGCTGAAGCAAGTTTTTTTTTTAGGAATGTTGGCAGGGAGTTTGTCCACGAGCTCTTCACAACTTTCTGCTTACTGAACTGCTGCAGGGTAGTAGAGAATTGAAGCATCAGAGGGAGCGCAGTGAATCATTATTTCGTTTTAAAGCAGTGTTGGACATTATTTACACAGATGGCAGCATGATGTGCAGCATGGATGACCCACTCACAGCTCAGTGAACTGACAAGAGGCACTACAACGCAGGCCGCCTCGTTCCAGAGTCGACACACGGACACGGAGTTTCTCAGTATCTTATTTGTTTCAAGCTTCACACTTTGAAAGTGTTACATAAGCTTCCTAAAGGAGGAAGTAGGTACTATGAAAAGCCTGCCAGTATGTGAATTTATAGTCGTATTCGTATAATATATGTAACAATAAGGCTGATTTGTCACATTAAAAACACCTTTTGAAAATAACTTTTTTAGGAGATTTTAGACATGCTTTTAATAAAGTATTAAAATGTGATTTTTCTTTATTGGTCTGATGTAATATTCTAATCTTAAATGTTGTGTTTTTATTATCTGTGAGTGGAAAATAACTAATTAACAGAAATAAAAGCTTTAAACAGTTTGTAGTTTATCTATATAACATGCTTCACTTGAGCGCTTCAGTCATTTTCCAATTGATTGCATACGACTATGTTTTGCATCTTATAGTTGCTTTAATTTGTTTTATTTTGATTTTTTTTTATTTTGTATTCAGGTTTGAAGTGGACAACACAAAGAAACATTGCTTTTTTGAGCGTGGTTTTAGACCATCTCTCATAAGTATTTGTTCTTGCTTTTGTAACCAGCCAGCAGAACTCATCCTCTAATCCTGCAGGACCCAGCAGAGACATTAACACAGACCAGTTTATTATTTGATGTGTTATTTACTGGGTGCTAAGAGAAAATGTGCTGCTTTTCAGCTTCACTGCTAAGCAGCAACGACAATTGCTAGCAGAAAAAATTCAAAAATCCTAGATCAGTGATGTCATCTAGAAAAATACTCCAGAGGTTGAAGCAAGTATTTAAATTTTTTCTGTTGTTCTGGAAATTATGCAAGATTCAAAGCCATTCTGGGTCCCAGCCAAGAAAATATAAAAATGAGTGTTTTGATTATTGCGTGGAAGAGGACAACACTTTCACAGATTTGCATTCACGCAGAGGAAAACCTGTTTCATACAGCACAAGAACATGAGAACAAAATGACTGGAAGGAAGATATGATGAGGTAGACCCTCGCTCTGCTCTCCTTTTGCCCTCCAGACAGTTACTGACACTTTTATTTTATTATTTAAAATAGTTACTGACGTATGAGGCAGATGCTTTTCACCAGGCTCTGTGTGTGTGTCTATATTAGCTCTATGCCAACGT
Organism: Alfaro cultratus; assembly: GCA_903066825.1. Taxonomy (NCBI): domain Eukaryota; kingdom Metazoa; phylum Chordata; class Actinopteri; order Cyprinodontiformes; family Poeciliidae; genus Alfaro; species Alfaro cultratus. The sequence continues at coordinate 17,766 of CAEFZX010031270.1, read as the reverse complement.
AGAGCTATCTCTGTGTTGGCCTCTTAAAATAATATCCAGACAATATTCACACCTTTCTGCAAATACCAGAAGCTCCTTTTTTTCCCCCTTCCTGATGGCAGCTATAGCAGTTTTTGTTGCACTGCTCCTCACTATCTCATCTGTACTCATGCTAGCTGTTTAGCTAGTTGCTGCTATTAAAGCTAAAAAGACAAAAAATACAATCAGAAATATATGGAAGAAGATGCTTCTCAAGAAATCTGTATGTCCCTCTGATGCAAATCATTTAATTAGTTATTTATTTTTGTTTTGTGTTTTAGTTTGTGATTGTAGTGCATCAACTTCAGGAGGGCTGAACTTATTGGGTCACACAGCTTTTCAGCTACGTTTTGCAGTTATGCGTTAGCTTCCTCTGCTGGTTTACGTTGGGTTTATCAAAGCCCTGGCATAAACTGTAAAAAACATCACATGGCCATTTGGTTCCTCAAAATTGTCTACTTCTGTTGTTGGTATCTATTAACCAACAACAGAATCTAAGAAAGAAAATATATATATTCACAAATGTTTGCACAGATGCATTTTTTTGTATAGGACAATACAAAACAAATAAAGTCAATCAATGTATTTATGCCTATTCTTTTTCTGTATCAATAGCAACCATTTAACAAGAATTTCACTTGTTTTTTATTCTGTGAAATTAAACATAATGTCCTGAAAGAAGCAATGAATGAAAAATCTATTCTGAATTCTTTCTTTCTGAAAGGTTTGTGAGTTGTCAGTCAAGGACATCTCAGCAGAGAAGATATTTTCCCCCAAAGCTATAAAAACATCTATAATTTTATCTCCTATTCTCTCAACTAGAAAATTCAACAACTAACCTGCGTTTCTATAACATCCTGCAAAATAGAGCAAATGATACAGAAAATGCTGCCGTCTGAGGAATCCTTTAAGTTCTTGTATCAGTGTATCTGACTCATCCTTCAAAAACGACGCTTTAATTTTGTGTGATAGCATTAGTGAACATTCATCGTAAATTAATGATCACATCTGGTCTAATGTCTTTGTATGAAAAGAGCAAACAACCAATTGAAATATGGAGAGAAAAACTCATGAATACATTCATCAGCACTCAACCTGATGAATGTTAAAATGCTTAAACTGCTTGACTTCAGAACAAAGACAAAGTGGAGGGCAGCTATTAACTAATGTGCGTATGAGGAACCTATTCAGATTTTTCATGCATTGCTGACTGAATAAATAGAAAGGAAACTATCATTACTAAGCCAGAAGCTGACACATGGTCCAGGAAAGGTTTGGTTCTCTGTGGCACGCTGGTCCACAGCCTGAGGTTATTTCTCTGTGGAAATACGTTACACACACACAAATAAAAAACAAGCTGTAACTTACAGTTAAAATTTAAAATCTGAGTTTATAAATCTAAGAAAAAGTGTGAAAAGGACTTCTGTTGTAGTAATACCCTGAACACTTTGGTGCCTTATGATGAAGGGTTCTGATATATTTTCTTAAGTGTTGGCACAATACTGCTAAACCAGTGAGCGGTACGGCTATATCGGTGCCTCACAGTTTTTTTTATGTGCTGCTATACACAAGATATTTGACGAAACAAACAAACGTGATAGGCTTGTGTGTATTAGCTACAGCTAACACTGTTTGCTAGAGCTAACGCCATTAGCTAGAGCTAACACAAAAGCAAAACAAATCTAGTGAGCAACATCTGTGTGGACCAAAACAGCTCGATGAGTCGGAGTGTATCAGGCGAGCTTGTTAGAGATGATAGAGAGGCAGCAGTAGATCCATTCAGTCAGAGCTTGAAGCTGATTAGCTTTTTTTGTTTGTTTGTTTTAATGATCTGAAATACAGCCAAACTAGTGACATGACTTTTGGTTTTTATCCACTGTTTTCTCCTTTCACACCATCCCGATCTTTTTTATTTTTAAGAAGTTATTTGTGATTAAACTTGAAACTACTGCTGCAGGACAAGTTACTCGACAAGTTGTTGCTAGGTAACCTGTATCGCCAATTAGGTGATTCAAATAAACAGGAAGTTGCACCAGTGAAATCTCTTATAAATCCAAAACCCAGATTTGTTAGAGTGATAAAATAATCTGCATTTGCAAAGCTTGCATATAAAATTAAAGCCTGTGTTTTTTATAGCAAACCCCAATAGCAGCCTCTTCACTCTGGCTAAAAGCAGAGCAGCAGCTACAGTAAACCAACAACAGGCATAAGAAGTTATGTATTCATGTGTCAGGGGTTCATTCACTCATAAAAAAACATCCAAGCTGAGAAAATTCAATGGTGTTTAAAGTATTTCGTAAAATAAAGCTCAAAATCCCAACACAGGACCTTATTTGCTGTTGGGTTACTTTAATTAGGACCAAACTGTAGAAAATGTTTTCTATTTCAGCATGAAGACTGAAGTTTTTGTAACTTCAACCAATCAGCATTTTAATGAAGACAAAACCTCTCCCTATAAGCTTCATGGCATCGATGCCATTCTGGATCGTCTATTTGTCATTAAACATTTATCTATTGGCAATGCAAAACTTTATACCCTTTAATGACACAATGCACATCTCATTACTTTGCAGTTGCAAACGCTGCCAGGCAGGCTGCTTGCATATTATAGTCATTGATCAATGTGACTGAGTTCATTACAAGAGTATCGTGAACTGTTCTCACAGTCAGCTCCAAACTATTGATGCCTTTTCTAACCGCATTCAGCACAAGACATGAATGAGTAAAAATCTCTACAATCCAAGTTTACAACTTGGATTGTAGAGATTTCATGTGTGGTGTTGCTTAAGGAAATAAAAATAAACGAGTCACATCCTTTTGCTTGCTCTTTTAGGTTTTAAATGCGAAATAAACTCTTTGCACAAGACTCAGGGTTTGATCTTTAAAAGACTTTCCTGTACAAAAAAAGGTGCAAACTTTAGCATATCTGCCTGTTTGCAAAACGTATGCTGATCATCAGAAAGCTCAGAGACTGCTTTCTGGGAGGAAAATAAGCAAATGTACCAGCTTACCATTCGTAACGCAATTTATTAAACCACAACCAGATTCTGCTGCTTTTGAATCTATATTTAGTATGTTTGAAAAGCAAGTGCAAACTTGTATGCAAAAATATCTGGGGTAGAAGGAGGTATTAACATAATCAAAGAAGACATTGCCTGTCAAATATATTAGATCATCAATTTTGTTTATGTTGTCTTTTCAGACAACTCAATACTTCATATTGTAAAAACATGTAGCTCATGTTTGTCATTTTGTTCAGATACTGACAGTAACCCTCGGCGTAAGAGGACTTTGAATGCGGGACCGATTTTGTGAAGCGGAGTCGGCCTCTGTTTTGTTGACAGAGCCGACTGAAAAGAATTAAAAGGGAGATTTTGAAGTGACTGCTGGTGTAGCACAGACGCTTTTCAGACAAGCTCTCCGAGTATAAAAGCTCTGACAGTCGGCCCAGCATCTGTTCCTGAAAACTGAAAAGAAAACGACTCGACACTGTGTGGCCGGGTGGAATAGCGAAGCGATCAGAACAGAAACAGGGAACATAATCCATATTAGATGAGCTCAGGTGTCAGGTTAGTGTCAGACCCTTGGATCATATTATCAGTTCATGTTCAACGATGAAACATGGATGGATTTTTATCTTTACATAAAACCAAATTGGACATACAGGCATGGTTTCTCTTCCTTTTGACTCTATTCCATAAATATGCGGGACCTGGCCGCTGAATGGGACAGTTGATCATTTTAAATGACCTCAAGCTCACAAACCTGATTTGCATTTTAAACGTTGACATTTTAAACTATATTGCCCTTTTTACTCAAATGAAGGCAGTTAACCTCTCGAGACAAAAACAGGTTGAGGGTCACACATTAGACAAAACAGCATAACATCCATTAGAAGAACCTCATTCATCAGCCACTCATCTGGAAAGGATTAAGTTTTGAGAGCAGGAAGCCATTGTTAACTCTTCTTCACGACAGAAGCGGATGATTTTAGTCATATCAACGCAGTCGTGTGCCCCTTCATGTAAATTAAATTGTGTATTTGGCATCTTTTAATTAGCTTCCTTGTTTCAGGAGTCAGGGGAAAAAAAATTTCAGAGTGGGCTTAAAAATTTCCTTCATTTTCTTTGCTTGCAAAATATTAAACAGATGTGTTTAACAGCACATGGTGAAAATAAAACAATAAATCATTAATCCTTCTAAGAAATAATAAGAGGACACTTCAATCTCAACAAGTAAAAATAAAAAACTGAATCAGAAAATCACAACTTCAGTCAAAACTGATTATTCAACAATAAGAAAGAAAATGGGTTAAAAAAAAAGAAAGAAAAATAGAGTTACAGCGAGAGTTTCCAGGTAAGAATCAATGAGGATCATAAAGAAAGAAACCTATATTGCCAAAGCTTCGTTTTGGTTAAATATTTAAATATTATAATATATAATTTGGTCGCCGGACGAGAAACATTTTGGTGTGCAACCAAAGCAGAAGTTTAAAAAAAACATAATTCGTTTTCTACGGATGCTATCCAGTCTATAGGGAGGACTTTGCCTCCCTGTGCTTTATAAACAGGCAGAGAAAATATGGCCACACACAGCAGCTGACCAATGACTCTAAAAGTGGCATCTGACCTTCTTATTTGGAGCTGAATTATAGAACTGCATCAATGTTTGTAAGGAATAAAAAGTACATTGGATTATCTTAAGCGCCAAATAAAAAATGTCTCTATGTATCAAACCGTAATTGAATTAGAACAGAGCAGAAATATGTAAACATTTAGTCTGATATTGTGTTAAGTTCTGCAGGGGAGGGGTTTCTCTTCATTTACAGGTGGCAGGCTGATGAGATCCAGCTGGTGCTCATCATCACCAATCGGCAAGGACCTTAAATAGGAGCGGCTTCCCGGAGGCAGATGCCAGATGGTTCTGCTTCTACAGTGGTCCACTCTAGCTCTCAGTACTGCCTGTACAGTGTTTTACTTGTTTCTGATGCCTTTCCTATCCATTCCTTCCTCGTAGATCCAGCTCTGACCATTCTCTGGTGCCGAATTACCTGGTCCTCGTTGCCTTGCTAGGCCGTGCCCCTGGATACCTCCACGACCACCACCCAGCTGCTGCCTGTTCACCCTCAGTCCCCTGCTGGAACTCCTCCACCTTGGAAACCCATGTACCCACCCCCGCTCATCTCACTCTCAGACCGTAAGCCATTACCAGATTACACCATCCTTCCCTTCATTACTCCCCTGTCTAACCGCTCGCCTTTTCTCAGTTCCACCTCTGTCCCGGTTCCTCCCTGCTGCTGCAGATCAACGCCTCTCTGTCCTCTCTCCAGTGTTTTTTTTTTGACTAATTCAAATAAATCTGTTAAGACTGATTGGGTGTCTGTAGTTGTCGCTTGCCGTTGAGTCCTGGTACCTCTCAAACATGACATATTGCAAATTTGCATCAAATCACTTTGCTGAGGTGGCGTGGTTAGTGATATACACATATGCAGCACATATCAAAATTTGAAGCATTTTGCTGCCATTTAATGGTTGCTGCTTTGCCAGATTATTACTAATGTAGCTGATTTGCCTGCTCAATATCTACATTATGTCATTTCAGGTAACTGAATTGTTCTACACTAATTACAAATTGTTTCAAAGACAGTGTGTGATTGATTGAAAATGTACTCGATTCATGATGAAAGGGAATTCTTAGTGGTCTTAAAATATTGCTAAATCCAAAGAATGGTTTAGACCTGTGAGCTAGAAGTATACACCTCATATATTTATGTAGGAGAGTGGAGAGGCCAGCAATTTTGCAACAAATGTCGCCGATTTGCATTCACTGATTTCAGTCTACAGACCAAAAATAGCTTAAAACCTACAAAAGATTTAACATTTATTAGAAGAAAGACAAATTGAAATGTAACATTTAACTTCATGCCAGTGAAGAATAGATTTAGATTCTTCAATTTGAGAAGACTGATGATCCATTTAGTTAGAAATAACACTGAACTCCTCTGGTCCTGACAGATTAAAGCAGTGGATCTGGAGCTCTTCTTGGTTTATGCTGACTTGTTGCCAGAGATCAGGATCTTTGATGAATCTGAATGCCAACAGGATTTCCTCTGTTAGGGATCTAAAGTAAATCTAAAACAGAGAAAAACAGCAAAAGAAAAGTCCTTCATTTTACTGTCCTGCACACAGAGTGATAGGAACCAGTAAGAGCAGAGCTGTGATTTAGCAGCAGCATCTTAAGCTTCTTCAGACATATGCAGGAATCTTCTTGGACAGCTGTCAGCTCATCTTTCCTGGCGCACACTCAGCGCATGTTAAAGCCTGCTGGTCAGAGATACATGATCGTGTGTTGTGTGCTGCAGCAGGATGAGCGTTTTTTTTTTTTTTTTTTTTCTCCACTCACGATGGAGGTGAGATGTTCTGCGGCCACCAGAATCACAGGAAGTCATGCCAGATCTCACCTGATGTATAAAACAATGCTAACCGAACCCTAATCACTACACATTGTTTATTTCTGCCTGCAGTCGTGCAACTGAAGTTGTTTCTCTGGTAAACGTAAATGTAAACATTACATGCTAATTATGTAAAAAGAGAGATATTTACTCCTCTGGCAGATTTAGGTTTAAAGTAATATTTTAGCTTTATAAATTTTCTGATAGGAGCTAAATGATTAGACTTGGAGAAAGAATTGGAGCTCATCTGCAATGATAAAAAAAAAAAATCAAAATGCCAATGGAAGCCTACAATAAGTGTCCAGTAGTTCTAATGCCAATAAAGCTCTTTTCAGTTCAGGTTGGTTTCCAGTGTTCCGGGAGCTTCTTTTTTTTTTTTTTTTTTTTTTGCCTCACGTTGTGCTTTTGGAGTTGGAATCATGAGTGTTTTTTTTTTTTTTTCCACTTCCCAGTCAGACACGACTTTGTGTTGGTTGGTTCGCTCCTGAGTGCAGCAGTACAAGAGAATGAAATACACCTTTGTGTTTTGTCTTCTCTGGATTTGTGGAAATGTGCTCGAACCTTCAGATGTGTTGCTGGAAACCTTCACAGAGGAAGCTGCGAGGGGAAGCTGGTGGAGGCAGACCGGTGACAGAGAGGTCAATGGGTCAGCATACCAGATGAGCTAACAGGATCAGGCAAGGCAGTGAGTCATGCTCTCACCTCCGTCTGGAACTCAGGCAGCAGTGATGGCAGTTACTTTGAAAAAGAAACTTTAATCGGATTACTGATTACTCCTTGAAAAAGTAGCTTAGATTACTAAATAATTACTTGATTTGGAAAGTAACTAAGTTACATTAAAAGTAACATTTTTAGTTACTTTCAGCAGCTGCTAACAACTGAAGCTTTTCAGAAGATTCTCTGCAAGCCATGGAAAAGCACTAGTAATTTATGCACCAAAGGAGTAAAGTGTTAGGACTCTTGGATGTTTGGGTTTGGCTTCTGTTGTGTTTGTGTTGTTTCTTAAGAAGTTTAGCCACGTTCTGTTCAGGTCCCTGTATTAATTGCAATCCTTTGCAATATGGTGCAAAGGATTGAACCATATTGGTTCAGTCCTTTGCATTTCAGTTTCTGTATTTATTCTCGTGTTTTGCTCTTTGCACATTTGGAGTTGTATTCAATCAGTGTGATTCTTTCTTTCTGTTTCTTATAGTGTCGTTCAGCTTCTAGTGGTAGATATTTATCTTTCCTCAGTCTACCTGTTCCCCTTCTCTCTTCTTTTCTCTACTTCCTCTTTATCGACCACCTGCCTCTCTCAACTACCACGCTGTATTTAAGCCTCTTAGTTTCTGGCTCGGTTTTATTGCTGGCTTCTCCTTTAACTATCCCCGTCTCCCTTGTGTTCTGCAAGTCTTCTTGCTTTTTCCTTATTAAAATTCTCATTTTACCAGAGTTGGTCTCTGCGCTCGGGTCCTCTTTAAACCTCATGACATTAAGAGCCATTTTGGAAAAAAGTTAAAGGAAAAAGGAGGTTTTAACATGGAGCAGTGGTGGATAGGGGGTTCAAATAAAGAGGCAGAGTTTCTGTGAGATTTTGTTGTGCAATAAAGCAGGCAAACCAATAAAAACCTCCTAACTCACACTCCTTATTTTGCATGAAATGAAAAAATATCTTACGGGAAAAGTTGAATCTGAATGACGTTATGGGCCACAAACAGCAGGCAAAACTTTTTTCCTGCATAGAATAATGTATTTCCGCCTCATCTATAACAAAAACATCATTCCTCAAAGGAATATGATCTGAGTCCATGCATCATCTGAGCTTTCTACATACAGTTTCAGTCAGGTATGAGTCAGCACTTTTTTCCACAGTGAGTCTCAGCGTTTATCCTGAAAGACACAAAGATAATTTGGTGATCCCAAAAAAGAGAAGCTAATAGTGATCAAGAAAAACAAAAGTCCATAAGTTTAGAGGTTAAACTTCTTACAATCAGATGGATTGTGTGCATGGAGAGAAAAAAATATTGGCGCTATTACACCCTCTGGTAACAATCAACAAGGAGAGATGAGCACAATATGGACTGTAACAATCGGAAACCAGTGGAACTCATAACGTTTTGAAACTTTTATTGGTTTATTGTTATTCAGGAGGTGCACAACAATGCAAAACAAAAGGTACAGCTTCAAGAAAAAACCGGAGAAACCCAGTAACTCCGCTGAAGATCACTTGGAAAACAATGAAAGTAGAGAAATAAATGTTCGTGACATGAGACCTAACCTAATTGGGAAGCATCATATCTGGAGAAGGTATTAAACATACTTTTAACTAAGCCCACATTTCTACATTAGTAATGTGCTTAATTATTTGTCTTTCATAATATTCTAATTGCATGTGTCGTGTCATCATAATCAACAAAAATAAAGTCTTTAAAACATCAGTCTGTGTGTAAATAATCTATATGGTGTGTTTCACTTGGTGAGCTGAATTACTGAGATGGAGGAACTTTACAATAAATACTTTGACAGTGTGTTTTTATACCATACACTTCTCTGCAACTCTAGCATGGTTTGTGGGGAGGAATCCCATGCTAAAAAATAATAGTTTAAATCAATTGTAGCACAATTATTGACATCTCCAATAATTCCCTTAAAATGACTTAAACTGAAATGTGCCTCTTAGCCACAACAAGACCCATATAAATGTTGCCACCATAAGATGTGTAAAAAATCGTAAACTCTTTATTGGAGGATCAATTCTGTGGGCTTTTTCCACTTCCAAAGGCTTGGGAAACCTTGCTAATGATGTGCATGGCATCATAAACTTCTTGAAATGCTAGGACATTTTAGATAAACTTCTCCGAGCCCCTATTAAAAACTGAAAATATGTCTTCATTCGGTCTTTTAGCAGGGCAATGATTCAAAACATTTGGCCGAATGAACACAGAAATGGTTTAAAATACAGAATGTGCTTTCTTCCATGGTCATCTCAGCTCCACAGTAGGATGACTAACACTACTTTTCAAAAACATCAGCAGAGAAGACATGACTTTTTACCTTAGCAATGACTAAAAGACTCTCTTAGAAGAACGCTCTCTCATTGGGTGGCTTTCTAATGACTGAAAATATTTCTTCATGAAATATTTGAGGGTTTTTTTCGATTTGAGCTAAATCTAAAATAAGTGGGATTGTCAGGAAATATTGTTTGTTTGTTTGTTAGTTGATGGTACCAATTTAAGATATAAATAAATACTTATAAACTATGATATTGACTTAAAGGATTTTTTTCACAAAGTTTACAAATGACAATCAACTAAATAAGGGAAATTAAATTTTATTGTAAAGTGCATAATAGGACAAAAATTAAACGAATGACGAATGTATAGAAGAAAGAGCCGAAAGAATAAAATAATTCAATAAATAAATCAAAAAGTACAAGTAGATGTAAAAATATATAAATCAAAAATATTAAACTAATAAAAAAAATCAATACAAGAGTAAGTAAACAAATAAATAAATCTTAACCCGATGATCGAATAGAGCAGGTGCTGATGACAGTCGGGATCTTCAGCCTGCCGGCTGTAAAACAGATGCTGCACATCCTCCAAAACATTTCACCACATTTAAAAAAAACCAAACAAACAGGCGCTCCACCGAGTGAGCGCGGTTGATCCATCCGATCCATGTGCGCAACGGGGGCTGAAAAGCGCCGATCTGTCTTTCTGCTCCTGGTTTTTACGCAGCGGCGCCGCGAGCCTCTCTCAGCTTGATGATTCCCCATCATCTCCTCCCTTCCTAAAAACAGCTGTCGCGCGAAAAGCTCCGGGACTCCAGTCCTTCTCTCGGCCTGAGTACGATTCTGTCTCGCATGTATCAAAGTCTTAACTTCGGCTGACTTTGCAAGATCGGCTGTCCGAGGGGAAACACTTGGTTTTGACCTCCACTGAAGTGTTGTTTGTTTTTAAGAAAAAGAGGAGATCTGGCTCTGGAGATTTGTTTAGAGTGTGGCTGTCTTGACAGTTATTATTTGGGAAATGTACAGTAGCCTACATGTACAATTTTGGGCATTTTTTAAAAGTTAAAATGTGCAATTTGAGGGAAATTTAGCGTTTATTTCGTGTCACAAACGGGAAATCGATGTGCGGAGGGAGGGGCAGCGGCTGAGCTTTTTTTTTTTTTTTTTTTTATGAGAACACATGGGCCATTATTGGGAGCGAGAGCGCACCGTGCTGCAGGAGGCAGAGCTGCGGCTGGACGCCTCACAAGCCGGAGAAGGCATGGCACGCATACTCCAACATGCAGCAGACATGTTCTCTCAACATGCGTTATCCTCCGATGAAGCGGACAGTCAAAGCTGCACACTGCACCCTAACCGGGGGTCTACTGGTGCGCTCCTGTCTCCTCAGATTTGGTAAACCTGCATTGGAGCCGTGCGTTATTGATGGACTCCCGTGTTGCTAGAGGAGCTGGACGGTGAATTTATTCCCAACATTCACCCAGCATGGAGTCGCAGAACGCCAGTGGGATGGACGCGTTCACGGTGGTCCAGCTGAATTCCTCCTGGAGCCCGGACAGCGGCTATTCTCTGGCCGCGATAGCCGGCATCGCCGCTCTCGTAAGTTTTCTGATTCTTTTCACAGTAGTTGGGAACATTCTGGTGGTCATCGCCGTGTTAACGAGCAGGGCGCTGAAAGCCCCCCAGAACCTGTTCCTGGTGTCCCTGGCCACCGCGGACATCCTGGTCGCCACTCTGGTGATGCCCTTCTCTCTGGCCAATGAACTCATGGGTTACTGGTATTTCGGGAAAGTCTGGTGCGGCATCTATCTGGCTTTGGACGTGCTGTTCTGCACCTCCTCCATCGTGCACCTGTGCGCAATCAGCCTGGACCGGTACTGGTCCGTTACGCAGGCCGTTGAGTACAACCTGAAGCGGACTCCGAAGCGCATCAAGTGCATCATCCTGATCGTGTGGCTGATCTCTGCCTTCATCTCCTCCCCTCCGCTCATGTCTATCGACAGCAACAAGGAGGTCGGCTCTCAGCCTGAGTGTGAGCTGAATGATGACACTTGGTACATCCTCTCCTCCAGCACTGCCTCCTTCTTCGCGCCCTGCTTGATAATGATCCTGGTGTACATCAGAATATACCAGGTGGCTAAAACCAGAACCAGAAGTGTGAAGGGGAAGAACCCCAGACCGGATGGTGTCACACAAACTGAGAATGGACTGAGCAAGCCTTCTTCGCCTTTCCATGGAGAGGGGGAGAACGGTCACTGCCAGTGCCCTCCCACACCTAGCCAACGCACTGTCACCATGGCTCCACAGACTGAGGAGGCCGACATGGAGGAGAGCTCCTCCTCTGAAGGCAAAGGTCACAAACCCCACCGGCGGGACTCCCAGAGAGCCCCTGTGAGTGGCCAGAAGAAAGGTTCTCTCCCAATTCGCATCTCCGGGGTTAGCAACAAATCTGTGGACCTCTTCGTCTCCAGGAGGAAGTGTCGCCGGAGCTCGTTCGCCAGGAAAAAGGTCTCCCAGGCACGAGAGAAGAGGTTTACGTTTGTCTTGGCTGTGGTCATGGGGGTGTTCGTGGTGTGCTGGTTCCCCTTTTTCTTCAGCTACAGCCTGTACGGGATTTGTGGAGACTCGTGTAAGATCCCCCTCCCGCTTTTCAAGTTCTTCTTCTGGATCGGTTACTGCAACAGCTCCCTCAACCCAGCCATTTACACCATCTTCAACCGGGACTTCAGGCGTGCCTTTCAGAAAATCCTCTGCAAGTCGTGGAAGAAGTCCTTCTAGGCCTGAAAGGAAAACCTGATGGATTGTGTTTTGCTCTTTGTTAAATCTCATTGTCCGGTATCGTGTCTTTCATGGAAGTGCACACCCTGAACCAGCTGCAGGAGCAACATGCTGTATATTTTCATCACTATGCCTCTTACAGAACTTCCTGATCTGATTATTGAGTGGAGCCGTCCTTTATATCTGAGCTGTAATGCTGTAAAAGGGTATTTCCAATACAAAAAACCCCTCTAAATCCATAAAAGATAACATTATGTGGCAGCTGAAAGGTAAAATAAGTAGATACAAGCCACAAGTCATTTTCAGTTTGTGCTTTTGTTTTGGAGTTCCCCATTTTGCCTATTATTAAATCATTCCAACAGTTTTATTCAAAGCTTTAATTAAGCAAAATGCTTAATTAAAGCTTTGAATAAAGTGAGTATCCTCATTAAGATAGTGACACTTTAAAGAACGGCTTGACATTTTGGGAAGTGTAGTTTATAACTTAGTGTCTGATAAATGAGGTATAACCAGTGGTCAAGTATGTTGCAAGAAAAATAAAAGTAACAGATTGTTTTATTTTAGCTTTCATGTTTGGAAATGGTCCTCAGACTTAACCAGATTCCCATATGTTATACAATTTGGTCAATCTGAAGAAAGTGTTAAAGCATTTGTCAATTTCTCATTACAGAGGTGTTGGATTTTGTTGTGAAGTAACAAGTGGGGTCAATCCCTAATGTTAAGCTTCACCTTTTGAAAAAGCCTTTCCATCACATGTTATTTTTTCTAATATATGACTAAGCTAAACAGAAATAAACCTAAAATCTTCTCAAGACAACAGATAATAATATCTCTATAAATGGAAAAAGTTTAAAGGACTAATCTCACATTTTTGATGGGAGTTTCTGTGAAGACGTTATTAGCAGACAATATCTTACCTGCATTAAACAATTCTCCTTCAGTCTTCAGTTATTTCAAGTCTAGATAATCAGTTTGAAGCAGCTGAGAGTTTTAAAACGACCACAATCTCAAAAATGTCACAATAATCTATGAGTGCTACAGCGCAGTTATTTACAACAGAGCAAATTATTACTTACATGTAAAAAGAGATATAAAAGTAAAGATTTGTAAATATTTCAAATTTTTACACTGCTGCACTTTAAAGTCACACAGTTGCACTTTATTTTTTTCACAGTGTATTTCGTACAAGAAGATCCTCGGCGCCGCCAACCTCTGCTTCTTATATGTAGATATTTGTTGTTGTGAGCATAAATAAAATCCAATGAAAGCATGATGGCTCAAGGGTCAACAAAATGCAACTTGTGAGAATTTATTTGATGCTTCTGAGATCGATGTTAATTAAAGATGGCAAAACTTTGGTCTAGAACAGCCATCTTTAACTCCAGGCCTCATTTTATCCAGGTGTGTGGGAGCAGAGACACGTCAGGACTTTGGCTTTAACTTTAGCTTCACTTTAGCTTCCAGGACTAATTATTCTGTATTTATTCTAAATAAAGACGATAGGAGAGACGTCTACTTGAAGGTAGTCAATAGATAACTTTTCAACAGAACCTGCTTTCAAAATCCTTTGCACTTCAGTTTTAATTCTGAAACTGAATTCATGTTTACATGGACCTGATTGGCAGTTCTCAATATGTCAACTTATATACACAGCTTCAGCTCTTTCTTGTTGACTCTTTCTTAAAAATGAAACTTGGTTGTCATTTTGGAAGTGCAACCAAACCTTGATTGTTCGTCTTTATTAAAATAATTCAGATTAAATTATGAAACCTAAGTTTGCACACTCTAAAAACTGCTGGGCCATTTCGCTAACCCAGTTCTGGTGTGAGACTCCACACTGGGCTGGCATTTTAACCACCAAAAATTGGATAATGGGACTAATGTGTAAGGTTTTTTGTGCGTGCATAGAAACCTTAACCTTAAATTTGAAAGGTATTCCTTTTGCCATCCAGTTTCCTCCCTTTGGCTTGCTGGTGCCAACGTCAAACTGTTGAATTTTTCATGATTCCTGCTGTAAACATATTTTAAAACTGTAATGGTCAGGCTGGGGGGCCTTGAGTGTTGTCACGGCGATACATAACCCTGACTGATAATGACATGAACATAATACGTTAGTCTTTGACACTGAAATCTGCTCTGTGTTTAGTTTTGAGAAGGACTGGCATTATGTTCACTTGGATATAAGAAAATGTTTTTATGATGCGCAATCAAGGTCATAACTTTCACAATGACCCTAAACTGCTAAGAAACATACATTTACTTTGAAAGTATTTTATTTAAGAAAAAAAAACTACCTCTGTTATTTTCTGCTGCTTCTGGATTTGACAAAGTGCAGTACATATCCTTATTCTGCTTCATCTGTTTGCTGTTGTGCAAAAATAAAAGATAACCCATAATGTCACCTGCTGTGATACTGAGACATGCACAGTAATGGTGAATAAAGTGCTTGGAAAATGCTAGCATGACTTTATTTCTTGTTTATATAGAAGGGAGTCAATCTACATTTAGAACTCGTTACATTTCTTCCCCAGGTTTACCCAGACAAGACGTGATATTGGGCTCGGGCAAACCGAAAGTGAGATGCCCAGGAGAAATCCTGATCAGACGTCTACATCGCCACAGCGCACTCATTTCTATGAGGGGAAACAGGCGTTCCTCACTGAGCTATTCCCTGATGACGCAGCTCTTCATCTTACAGCTAGCGCTTAGGCCAGTCGTCCCACAGGCCTCGTCTGTCCAGCTGCTTCGATCTGGAATCTCGTCCTTTCAGTCAAGATCCATATTTCATGGCTGTTTGTGTGTTTTGCACATAAAGACGCATTTATAGTTAATATCAAGGGAAAAATCTGAAATTTAGAAGGAAGAATAGTGGTCAGGTTTGTGTCCAGGGTGACAGCGGCATGTTGTTGGCTTCCTTTTCAGTCCCCAACAGAAACATCACAGCTTTGTCTGCAAAAACGCTGAGTCAGTTCAGGTATTTGAACTCAGTGTGGGATCTCCCAGAAGACGGCAGATATTGGGAGCTCTTCTAAGATAAGATAAGATAAGATAAAAGTGCAAGAAAAAATAAATCAAGAGTGGATGGATAGTTGTAACTGCATAGTCTGCTGTTATATGGAAGTAAAATACTAACTCCCCAGGCCCAGTTGAAATAACACTGATTCAACAAAGAAGGCATGCTGCTTTAGGGTAAAGGGGAAATTGGTAAGCATCAAATTGGCAGCAACAAAAAGTGGAAATTTTGAGACAGGTGTGCGGGTTACAGGTCACCAAGGAAGCAACAGAGGGGCCTGAAGTTAGATCAAAGAAAAAGAGGCATTCAGTTTTTCTTATGGAGTGCCGCCATATGTGTTTCAGGGCGTTGGTGACCTTTCGGCACAACAGGTTTGATGCTGGTTCTGGCAGCATCATAATCTAATATTCCCGGGAGCCCCTGTGGGCCAGAATGAAGAGAAACTGAATTCCCCACTCAAAAACTCCACGTTTTCCTCATGTGGGTGAATGCGCATATACGCAGCTAAGCGCCATTTGTAACGGCTTACGATTCCATCTGCTGTTGTTCCAACTGCTATTTGCAGCCACCGGAGATTTATGTCCAAAAAGCACAAAAATAAAACCGCTCCTCACCACGTGTAATTGTGACGGGTGGGAAGTGTGATTGAAGACAGCAGGGAAATCTGTCACCATTTTTTGTAACTAAAAGCTTTTGATGAAGACGTTTTCTTTCGTTTTTTTGTTGTTTTTTTGCATGAGCGCACCCCGCTGTGAGGACTGAAGCTGCAAGTGGTGCAAAGTAATGAAATTTATTGATTACTTTGAATACAAAAAAAAACAAAAAAGAAGAAAAAATTATTTGCAAGGCTATCAGAGATGATTTAAAATACCCTCTCAGTAAGAATATCTTTTGTCCACTTTATGAACATGGATCTCAGATTCTAACAATCGACTGGATTCTCCAAACCAGCTAAAGGTTTAAAGGTGCATGCTGTAAAATTTTGGATATTAGGACTCCAGAGGTTTTGCTTTTTTTTCCATTTTGGCTCAACATCCAAATGAAACAAAGTAAGGAAAGTTAGGTTGTTCTAGCTAGTAGATTTACAGGATGGGAAGAAATTAAGCAAGTTTAGCCGAGCTAATAGAGAAACCGGTAAACATGTGAATTCATGACTTCTCTGCCAGTTGTGTTCTCATTACATTTTGAGACCCAAATGGTCTCAACAGTGAAAGAACAATCTTCTGTACTGTTTGTTTTTTGCTTCCCAAACAAAGAGTTTTAGCCCAAAGAAAACTCTTTGTCTGGGATCCCCGCTTTGGAAAACATCAGCTCATTTATTTAATTTGGGTTGTCTGAATTTAGTTAATGATGTTATGTATTCTAACAACTGTTTGAATGGCATTTAGAACATGAAAAGGTCCACAGCATAACAGATCCTCTACTTTACTTTACTAACAGTATGACTAAGCTAGTAACCCACTTGTATGTCATTGCTTTACATCACGTCCTCCTATGATGTTTGTGGCTGTAGAGATTAACCTTTGCGACATCTAACTATAGCTCAGAGCTAAAGACAAACTTCTTGTTAATTTTTTTCAAACTGCACTCAGTTTTGTTTTAATCGTAGGTAAAAAAAAGAGCTTTTTTCCTCCTTGTTTTCCACCCAAACAAACATTTTGAAAGGTAGACGCTTTGATTTTTCTGCAAATAATCATGTGGCATAAGTGCATGAAAATAAATGTACTTAAATTAAAAGTGGGATTATTCTAGAGTTTTCAGATGAGATTTTCTACTGTAATAAATATTGAAGATTTCAGGGCTTTTTTCACAAAGTGCATAGGGCACTATGTGAGGGAGTTGGCATCTGGCTTGTTTTATTGGTATATTATATATATGCAGCTATTCAAGATGCATCTGAAAAAGCCATTTAGGTTCCCCTTCTCATTACTAAAGGAAGTACATTTTGGTGAAAGGCGGAAATCCTTGGAGTCTTGTGGATATGATGCTGCCACACATGACTGGCTTCGATTTTCTGTGGAGCTTCAGAACCCAAGAGGGAAAAATATGAGCAGGCTGTTAAGAGACGGCCACAGCAGGACCACCAACAGGCAGAGGGTTAGCCCTTCGCACAAATAAATAAAAATACAAATATACGCTCTATATTTTGCTTTAAAGACACAATGAATGATAGGAATCTGCCTCAGATAAATATGATGAGCTGATAACCTGTTCAGGACGGATCAGAGACGTGTTAGAGGTACCAGTACCTCCGTCACATCCTATGCTGCTCCAGCCAAACATTAACACAGGATTTGACATGAAAGTTGTTAGTGATGTAGTATACTGAAGGTTTTATGAGCTTTGTGGCTCCAAATACTCTGTCGCAGCAGACGTTTTGCAATTTGCAGCCTGAACTGGAAGCCATTGTTTGCTGTCGTGTCAAACGGCTTGGAAATGATAAGACTGACTCAGCTGGAAGCCAAATAAAGCTGTCTGTCTGATTTTAACAGCTGAAAATAGCATTTATATATA
>CAEFZX010031268.1:0-70289 GCA_903066825.1 Alfaro cultratus | reverse complement strand
AGAATATAAGGTGTATTTTCAGTTGTTTTACACTTTTTTGTTTAGTACATATTTCCACATGTGTTAATTCATAGTTTTGATGCCTTCAGTGTGAATCTACAATGTCAATAGTCATGAAAATAAAGGAAACTCATTGAATGAGAAGGTGTGTCCAAACTTTTGGTCTGTACTGTACATAAAACTAACAGTTAAATATTTTCACTTCTAATCATGTGTATCTCATTAAATTTTTTACATTATGTGCCACACACCTTTATTGCTATATAATGTTGCAACAAATTGTTTTACCAATATGGTCAGAAAAAGAGCAAATTTTTCAGCTTCCGACTTGTTTCTGTGTGTCTTTGGCTTCCTTGAGAATCAAAGTGATTTTCTGATAAACAATCTGCTTTTTTTAGAAATATGTTCCAGTTTCCTGTGTGCTTCGCATTTCCAGCACACAATGCGAAGCACACTTAAAACAAGTGCAAGTTACACCAGTGTCCTTGAAACAGGCTTACAGGAAATGTTCATTGTGCAGTCACACAGTGTTGCTGTTCTTGTCTGAAGTTATCTGTTGGGTGGATGCTTTATCTTAGCAATTTGTGAAGCAAGATATTATTATGTTTATCACACAGCGTCTTTGAAGGAAGCGGAGTCTGAAGTTGCTTCAGTATGATCCCATATTTGTCAGATATTGTGCTATCAGGCCTCCCTGACTGTATGGAATTGAATATTGATGGAGTTTTAAAAGTTTGAAAGTCACACTTTAGAAGAAACTTATGCAAATGCCTCCTGCTTAGCCGTTCTGTTTCTTTTGCAGGCCTCTACCAGCTCTCTCCAACTGTGAACATGCCACAAGACGACACGGTGATGATCGAGGACGATAGGCCGCCCCTGCTTCCTGCCCACCTGTCTGACCGCTCGTCCTCCAGTTCCCACGACGACATGGGCTTTGTGGGAGAAAACCCGGTTGCCTGGATGCGTGAGATACCCAGTCATAATGAATGGTAGGTTGCAAGTTGTTCTTTAGAACTGGCTGAATTTTTCATGCATCATTGAACTCTAGGTAACCCTTGGTGGAGAGAAGCAGGATCAAAAGAAATAGCTGCTGTGAAGTATTGCCTGTTTATTTTACCATCTCAAAATATTCATAAACCTTATTATATTTTGCCAATTGTTAAGCAAAATATGGTGGTAGGGGGTGCTGTGGCGGCGCAGGGGTTAAGCACAACCCACAAATGGAGGCCTTAGTCCTCGACGCGGCCGTCGCAGGTTCGATTCCCGGCCTGGCGACCTTTGCCACATGTCTTCCCCCTTCTCTCATTACCCACTTTCCTGTCAATTCACTATCAAATAAAGGCCACTAGAGCCAATAAAACCTTAAAAACATAAATTATGGTAGACCATGATGCTAAGGACAACCCAATTAAACAAGATAACCATTTCACTACATGAGTGGTGTCCAAACTTTTTGCACTGATGGTTAAAACTGGGAAATTTAAATTACTGGCTGGCCATAAAAGTCATAAAACTGAAAATGCTAGAAACTTGTTTTTTTTATCTTGTTTTTTTTTCTACTTGCTCAACAAAAAGCTAACTTTTTAATGACACATAAAAAGTACTTTAGACTTACTAAGAGAAAAATGAGTTATTCTGTTCGGTCCCGGTGGTCAGGGGCCGAACAGAATCACTCTATGGGCCACACTTTGGACACCCCTGCATGATATTGCACATGCACTATAAAATAGAAAACTATAGTACTATGTAAACTATGGCATTACCTTTTATGCTAAGTAGTTAATAAGTAGAGTTAATGTGAGGTTTTAGCTAGTGGAGATATAAACTAAAGGACTTGTAACTATAATTACAGCAAAAAGATGGTTTCATATAAGTATTGACTGAAGGGGGGCTGATACACATGCATAACTCCCATTTTAAAATGCTAAATTTCTTTACATGTCAAAATTATTCTCTTGGTGTTGATCTGTCCCATAAAATCTAAGCTAAATAATTTGAAGTTAGTCATTGTAACATGTCAAAATGTGAACAGTGCCACACTGTATGGCAAGTCACTGTGTTGTACAGTGTAATTTATGATCTGAATCGGAGCAGGTCAACCAAACAACTCCATAGCAACCAAAAGAGAGAGATACAGGATTGTGATTTTATATTGCATGAAGGTTATATCTGAACACAAAGGTCTACGCGGCTTTTAGTATAAACTTTTGTAACAGTGTGTTGGTGTGTGTGCTGTGTAAGGTCGTTTGTTAAATAATTGATTAGCAGTAGAAGTCAAACTGTGAGTAAAAAGACTCTCTGGGGCTCAAAGTTCCTCCACCTCCTCAACTGCAACTACCAATGGGATTTTAGTTCCTGACTTGGCATGCGGACCACAGGTCCGGCTGCAGCACCCTCCTAATAAAATGAAGCCAAGGCTCATCAACCTTGTCAGAACACAAAGTCTCTGTTGGGAATGGACCGCTTAAGCTGAGGAACCCTTTTTGCACCAGGCTTGTTAAAAAAAAAAAAAAAAGGCAGACATTTTAGCAGTTCAGCAGCACTAAGGTAGCACAGGCATTCACTTTAATGCTTTAATATATTTTTGTTGTTTTATTTAAGCAACAATCTTAGACCTTACACCAAAGATAGAGTTGCTGAGTCAATTTTTATTTTCTCCACAATTCAAGGTTTTCCTCTCCCTAAAGTCTCCCCCATCTCTCCCTCTGTTCTTCTCTTCCTCTGACTCATTTATTATGGATGAGTGGATTTGCTCAGCATGCCTGCTGTTCATGATGTCAGAGGTTTGTCATAGTGGATTAGGTCTACAGCATATGTCTGAAATGCACTCAGACTTCCTCATGCCCCGGCTACACACACACACACACACACACACACTCACGCACGCACGCAAACCTGTCCTGCCCACACACAACCACGGCATGTTGACGCGCACGGGGCTGGAGTTTTACCGCATACCGGAGCCTGGGGTTATTCTGAATAATTCATGTTTTGAAGTCACAGACACACATCAGGCACACATTGGCTTTTACTCACCAGCTAACAGCTGGCTATAAACAGTAAGAGTGCATCGTCTTTCTGACTTACTTATACCGTTTCTCATTTTTATTCCAACATCCCATTATAAAAAAAAAAAAAAAAAACATCCCGGGGGGGTAGGGAGGAGGGGAGCTGCGGGTCAGCCAGAGTCCAGTGTACTGGAACTGTTGCTTTTTAATTAAGCTCTTGCTATAGTTGAAGTCAAGGGTCTGTGTAGATTGAATATGTATTGTTCAGAGCTGGGAGAGTCTCACCTTTGCCCTCTATTATTATCCAGCCTTCTCACAGGAGAACCTGGCCAAGGCCACATCTATGAACACGCCATGCATACGCAAGAGTGGCTGGACGGCTTGTTAAAGCAGTGTGTTTTTAGGCTCTCCCTCTTGTCCTCCTTACTGTCCCTACAATTGGACAAATTAGTATTTTCCATCTTGTACCTCTAATTCCTTTTGTTCCACCAGGCTCCAGATACAACGCCTTGGAAAACGTATGCACACCCACTGAGGTTTAGACAACCACAAACCTAAATGCATTTAATTGGGATTTCATGGTAGACCAACTTGAAGCAGTGCCTGATTGTAAAGTGGAGGAAGAATGATGCATGATTTCACAGTCTATTACAAATAAAAAAGTAAAAAAGCGTGGTATACATTTGTATTCAGCCACCTTTATCGCTAAATAAAATACAATTCAGGTACAGTAGAGTCCTGTGAATACGTAAGAACCTCCATAAAAACATTAAAGCTGCCTATTTTAATAGTTAAAACATCAAATATACCTTAACGTGCATTAATGCGCACCGTCCTAACTCCACTGCAGAATCTAACAATCATAATCTTCTTTATCTACAGTCTTGATGGTTACAGCCAATCAAATAAATGACTCTCCTGTATTGGTTGTTTTGCATATGTCAGTCAACAGCATCTCAAGAAGCATTGCTCCTAGCCATTTCCGCTTCCCAAGCTAGATTTTTATTGACATGTACATATCCTCAAATATAATTGGTGTAAGTTTAGCACATAATCAAATACGTTGACGTTTTTCCTTGCAATGTAAAAACACGGAAGATCCCTGGCACCACTTTACTCTGTTTTCTTTCGTCGTGTTTTGATCTCTGCTTTACTTTAATTGTTTCTTCTAAAGATTTCTCTTTGGTTCACCCTCATCATCAGTTCTTAGCCTATGACACAACCTCTGTGACAGGACGGACCTGGTGAAGAGACTTAGAGGAAAACAGACTATATTTTCTCAATGTCCTTCGCTAATCCCATATAGCCTATCCCATAAAGCTCTGCTGAATGAGTCAGTTTTGTAGGAAACAAATAAAGTTAGAATGCAAATTTTTACCAGTCCTTTTCGTGTAATAAATGTTAGGAGCAGTGTGTTTCTCTTCAAACTAGCTTTAAAAGTCAAAGAGTCTCGATGCTTTAGTCTGAAAGTCTGAGCTTCGTTGCTGCCTGGGTGTTGAGGAGTTTGTGAAGCTGATGCAGAGCAGGATGGTGACGGAATCCAGCATGTGCTATCTCCTGGGTTTCAGTGGATAAATAAAGGCTTTAAATTATTACTTTGCATATCAGCACTAAAGGTTGCTCAACACCGGGTCCCAACCCTCCACATTAATTTCCTTGGCTGTGTCTCCCTCCTCCTCATCCTCCTCCATGAGCTTTAATGGAAAGCCAAACAGGAAGAACCATGTCGAAGTGATATTAAGCAAGACATGTACAACACACCGGTAGATATAGTGTCCAAATAATGGGAATAAACAAAGAGATAAAAGGATTTGCTAATTGGAACTGGACGACTTTTCATATTTATGGCAGATTTAGTCGACTGAAATGAGAAACATAGGAATGCTTCTTTTCTCCGCCTGGTTTCTGTCTTGGGAGCTGATGGATTGCAGTTGTGCTTTCATAAGGGCGTGTGTGTTTTCTCGCTGCACTCAGACCCGTGCTGTCTAAATGTCCTAAGTCCTAAATCAAGATCTAGGAAAAACATTTGAGTCGAGGGTACTCAGAGGGTCAGTCCCGTCAGGTGTGCAGCGAACCGCATCGAATCTACGGCCTGAAGTGTTATTTTCGTCGTCTCGACTGCATCGCCCGTTCATGTTTTCCTTTCACGAAAGTCGCCGCATTATATGTGATTTTTACTGAAACGCTACCTACTTTGTCTTTAAGGAATAATAAAAGAAAAAGCGACTTTTCAGCGACACAATATGTGTGAGTGTGTGCTTAGGAGAAGTTTTAGAGACAAAAGGAGCGCTGCATCATCCTGGCTTTGATTGAGGAAGGAATGAAAGCGTCTCTTCTCAGAAATTCATACTCTCTCTTTCGTCTATGAACTCACAGTGATCTTTGTTCTTTTCTTAAGCTGCTCCCAGTTTTGATGCTGAACACAACAAACTTTGTGCCAACAGCAGAGTTCTGATAAACTATTAACTTTTAAAGTGTTAAAGTCAAGAACTCAAGGACAATAGTTTTAAAATAGGTTTTTCCAACTATGTACATTCATTATTTTACAGTTTCTCTTATTTTTCTGTATTAAATTGTATGAATGGTTGAATTTTGTTTAATTTTATAGGACTATGAATGGAAACTAGCATTTTGCTAAACTTGATATATTTACACACACATTGTACCTTCACTAAAACACACTGTCCTATTTAAAAAAGAGACTTATTCAGAGTGAAAAGACAAAAATGTTAGTTTGCAACACAAACTAATATTTTTTAATTGCTCAAACTGCAGTTTTCATCACCTTTGAATTTTTCCCCTCTTGCCATTTTAAAACTACAAACTTCAGTGTAGTTTCTTAAGATTTTAGTTGATATGTTATTAAAAAGTAACAAATAATTATGAAGTGGAATAAACATAATACCTTTTTTTAAATGTCTTTTATGACTAAAACCTGAGAAGTGTGGTATGGATTTGAAATTTTCCCTCCAAAAATCAATGCTTTGGTGAATATTTAGGAGCGGTTACAGTCATCTAGAAGTTTTCACCTGCAAAAAGAAATGTTTGCCCTTTATGCTTTCTGAAAGAGCATTTTGTATGTGCAGTATCCACTCCTGTCATTTTCACGTCTTACTTCAGATTTTTGAATGGATTTAGGTCTGGACTTTAATGAGAAACCTCTAACACCTGATATTTGCAAATATCTTAGAAAATATCAAGCCAAGGCTAACTTACAAATATCTTTTTAGCAAGGCATTGGAGGTTGTTTTAAATCAATAATTTCTTCATGTTGATTTTAAAAAAGTGGTATTTCCATAGGCAGATTATTTCACTTATAGCGTCGGGAAAATGCATCATTATGGAAGTAATCTGGCAGTGGAACTGTTACGTTTTACCAAATATTAAAGAATTACTGACTTATAAAAAAAGCTCCCATGTCTTGTTGAAATGTTAGTTGAGAGTTACTTTTGTCTTATTTCAAGTGTGCTAAGACAGTTACACAAAAAAAGAGACTAAAAATACTCGGTAAGATTTTGACAGGCTTCCACTGTGCAGGCAGTGAAAGCCTGTCTTGTTTCATTATTTATGCATACTGATTTATATCGATTGGCAAATATATTCAGGCTTCAGACCTTACCGAGTATAAGCAAATCGTTTGCAAAAAATGGCAAGAGATTATCATGAAATCCTTAGAAAAATAATACGAAACAATGGAAAACAAGTGGGAGCTCTGCAGCAGCGGTTAGTGCGGTCTGGACCTTTCTCCTGGACGCAGCTGACGCGGGTGTCAGCTCCTATTAAGTTAAGAGCGCGGCGAATCGGACAACCAGAGAGACGGTGTGAGAGAGAGAAGGAGAGTGAACTAGACTGTGTCCTCCTCGGTCTCTATGAGATGTCACAGGTGGAGACATCATTTCGCAGGCAGCCCTGACACAGGCTGTCAACCAGCCAGAATGGAAAAGGATTCCAGTCAAACATACAGGCAGACATTTTTTTATTTTTTTTTCACACCCACAAACACACAGACGCGCGCAGTCTCGCGAGTGTTTAGATACACATTGGCTGGTAAACAATTTCACAAATTAACATATAAAGTGGAAAAAGGTCCACACAGACCCGAGCAAACAAACTTTGCAGGCAGACTGCCTACTTGGGTTGACTCCCTAATAGTCTCTATAATCAGCAGGGTAACTAAGATCCCCTAGTGCTCCATTAAGCTCATGCTTTTCTCATCAAGTTATCAACATAATGACATAGAAATGCAAAAAAGGCCCATAGTGCACACACACACACACACACACACACACATGCGCGCTATTTGACTAATCTGAAACGTTCACGTAGGTTGGGCGTGACTGTATTTGTCAGGTAACACACATTTCCACACATTTCCATTTTATTAGATTTTTTTTCCAGAATTGCCACAAGTGCCCTGTAGCTGTGTGCATGCTGAGTACGTTTCACTGGGACGCCGCTGCTAAAAACATGTCATGAATGTTCTCATTCCTTCAGTTCCCCTCCCTGTGTTTATCTCCAGCTCACTGCACAATGCTCGGGGTGTGGAGGCGACATGTGGCACACTGTGCCTCTTTGATTGTGCTGCAGCTGAATCTCAATATTTGTGATAATGCAACCTGTTCGCTAAGGATTTTTGTGGCAAGTGATTTCTGGCAACGCTGGTTTCTCTTTAGGAACTGCAGCATAAGACGACGTGAAATTAGATTTGCAGCATTTCTGACATTCAAAACAAGAGACAAGAGATATAATTAGTAGGGAGTATCTAGTGTTAGTGAATAGTTTTTTTTTTGTTTTGTTTTTTTACAGCTGTTGGCAAAGCTAGCATTGCAAAAACAGTTGGCTTGGTGTGTGTCCTCTGCAAACCTTTGACAGAGGTTGGAATCTTAATAGGATAATAGAGCAACTTTGCTGTACTCAATCTATCCTTTCTGTTGTCAACTTAAGTCTTTCTCTTGCTTTGTTGCAACTTGGATGACATGCAGATATCTCTAATCCCCATTTAATATCGTCTGTGCTCCTCTATACGTTCAGGGTAGCAAAGAGGTTTGGTTTTCTGCTTATGCTCGTCTCCAGGAGTCATTGGAGGGGGTATTTAGTCCTTTTCCAGGCCACAAAAGCTGTTTCCATTACAAATGTGTGCAAAACTTTGTCAATATTCCGCTAATGTCAAAAAAACACAATTTCGCAATCATGGCGATTCCGTCAAATAAGAAGCGCAGTTAAAAGGGTACGTGAATGAGTCATTAAAAAACATCATCCTCCGACCTCTTCCTGTCACCATCTCCTTTGTGATTTGCTCCAGTGTTTTTTTGAATTTGGCTTTTTTTTCCTTTCTTCAGATTTATTTTCAAAATATCAAATTGCACAATCATATAATCAGTGGAAACACCAAACAAAACAAATGCATGTATTTATGCACCCACTGAAAGCCAGAGTACCAGGAGAAAACCCACCTATCCACCCAGAAAAAATAAAAACACATCTACAAAGTATTAATAGCTAAGTCTTCTTTCTTTAGTAATGACTTCTACACAAAAGAATGTTATTGTCATCATAACATGGTAAGGTTGTGGTGTCTAGCATTCGCCGCGGAGAAGAATTATTATTTTTATTATCCTCTCACCAGTCTGTCCCAGTTCAGTGATAGTCAGTTTGAAAACGGTCTGAATCAGGTCACCGTTTCCTGAAGGTGAATGAAAAGGGTTTTTTCTGGTCATCCTCTGGTGCTCGTCTGTAGCAACTTCACATGTATTGCCTTATGCACTGAAGGCAGCCCAGCGATCAGCAGCTCAGCCATCCAGTCAGCTGAATCAGAGCACTCAAACCTCTGGAGAACATTTCTCTGGTTTCTCTCCTATCCCAGTTTTGACGCATGTAAATATTTTTCAGGACTTTTACCTTTTATTCACAATAACATAGGTTTTCTATGCATATTTATGAAATCAAGTTCTTATTTTACACATAAGCTAATTATAGGTAAAGTCACTATAAGGTGATTGTCAGTGCAGAGAGCTTTTAGCAAGCGCCACTTTGCGACAAGGCCAGTGTGCAGTTTGACACATTTTCGTTTCCTGCGAGGAAGGCAGAGATGGGAACGCTAATGCAAAATGCAAGTGGAAGTTGTGGTTTTGCCTATGAGCAATACTCAGCTCTGGTTAATTTTAGATGATGGCGGAACTTTAAATGGAGAGGAAACCATCTGCTCAGAATTGGCAAAAAAATGCTTTTAAAATCTGCTTATGGAAGGAGAAATTGGGAAAATGTATAATCTATCTAGATTTGGCAGCCTATTAAAAAATGGGCTAGAGGCATGTGGCGGACCAACCATCCAAAGACACTGTGTCAGTATCTTAAATTATCTAACTCATGTGAGAATTAGCTATATGGTCAAGATCCTGTTGTTGTTGGGGGTTTTTTCCCAATAAATTTTTTTTATTCTCAGGGTATAATAGGAAACATGTTTCAGGGTTGTGGCAAACATATTCCAAGTCTACTTAAGCATTTAATCTATTTACAAAAAGCCACCTCTATAGGGAAATATATAGTCTGCAGTTAATTACTCTGCTGCATCTGCAAATGTTTGACCAAGTAGAGTGTTGGAGGTGTTGGAGTCAAGGGCTTTACTTACAGTATGTAGAAAATATTACTTTTACAATTTACTATACTATTTAAAAAGGGGTATTATGTATTTTCCAGTCACATAGTGGCATTTTATAGCACAACCAAATAACTATTCTACCTTCAGTTGTTATAAATAAAAAAGCTGTACAGATCCAAAACATGTTGAAAGAAATTTGACTTTGCATCATACCCGTATCTAGCAACATGAAATTTACCTCTGTCTCTTTAAGAACCTCCTACCTCTTTGGACACGCCCCCTTCAGCTGGCTCTCTCACAATAGTTCTCCATTGATGCTGTTTCCAACCGTTCTTAGGGGTGTTGTAGTTTGCATGATCAGTTCTACCAGCTGTTTGCTAATTGTTGCTGCCGCTAGTCTGGTGGAACTGTGGACTGAAGCTCCAAGGTGGAGCTTTGGGTAAATTGGTGACGTATTGTATGAACAGTCGTTTAGTCACCCTTCAATGGTTTCCAGGGGAGATTCAAGGATTCCTGAAACACGCATGAAAGAGTGGAAGCAACACTCCAGGTATGTGTTTGATGAGGGAAAGAGATCATTAAGATATCAAGCTCCAAAAAAGTCGATTTTTGCATAATACCTCCCACCCCCAAAAGATTTATGCATCTTCTGATCAAAGCTGTTTAGCGGAATTGGCACCACAATGCCAAAAACAATCAGTGGGAGCCGAGACAGCTGGTGGTTCTGATAATACAATTGCCTTTTTTCTCATCAGGTTGTTGAAGGCTCTCACGCTGTGCATTTAGTCATTCCTCTGTGTGTTTCATATTCAATCAAAAGCGGCGCTAAAACAGTTGCCAGCTTAAATTTGATTCCCCACTAAGCGAATTGACACCACTGCAGAGCTCTCTCGCTGAACTTCGCTCCTACTGCCCACATATTTCTCACCAGTTTCACCCAGACACCCTGGATGCTGACCATTTGTCTGCATAATTACTCCCCCAAATAGTCACACATTCATCAAGTCTCTATAACTGAGCAGCAGTGCATCTGCAGGCCTCTTATTTTGTCCTCGTCCTTTGCGCACGTTCGATTGTTCCGGTAAAACAACAGGAGTAAGAGTGAATTAATCCTAAATGCGGGGTGAAAATGTGTCACTTTCTAGCCGGCGCTGTCTCAGTCATGCTCTGACAAATGACATTTGTGGAAGTAGGAAAATAGAGGGCAAGCTGATTTTGTGAGCCCTTGGAATGATGACAGGAGAAAAAAGCGAAAGATGATGAATAAATGAATAATACATCTGTGCTGTCATTCCCCTCTCCCCGCTCCGCCTCACTCTCTTCCTGTGTCATCTGGAGTTGGCCCTGCGAGGCAGTCTGATCTTAGTTAGAATTGTCAGGTATGGTCGATGGCGAAGTGACAAGTTGACACCAGTCCCTCTGTTACACACAAGGCAGGTATTTTGTTAAATAGGGTTGACATCCTTAAAAAGAATGATTTAAATGCAAACAAGTGCCATCAGTTCTGAAGTGGAAAAAGCTCAGAACAAAGGCTGCTCTAAGAGGATTTACTTCAAAAACACGTTTCTAATATTTTGCACCTTCACAAGACATTTTAGACTTTCCAAACTATAAGCAGCATTTCTTTTTCATTTTTGTTGGCCCTATGACTCCCAGTCAAATTGCAGCTTATGTGTTTTTCCCTTCTTCATGATGCATTTTTGAATGATGCAGTAAATGTTAATTTGTATTGATTTACATGACTGTCTGCAGCTGTGAGGAAAGCTGATCACGGGTTTGAAAGCTGTAAGGCCAGAGCAGGAGGAACAAGTCCTCAGATAGATGATTGAAGAACGTGTGATGCAGTTACGCCTATTGGTAGTTGCCAAGGAGATGAATATAAATGTCTATGCTGTCGGGTCTTCTTGGAATTGCTGCTTCATGCAGCGCAACAACCTCTCTACCACCTTGTATTTATACTTCATGCGTCTCCGCTCCGCTCCTCATGTTGATATGCCCCTAAGCAAGGCAACTTAACCATAAATTCCCATTGGGTGAATGTAGCTCTAGTGTAAAATGCATTAAGTGATTGGTAGAGAAGGACTGTAGAAATTCAATCCATCCAGCCATAATTCTTGCTGAATTTTTCTTGGCAAATTGATAAAGTTCATTTAAATACTTTTTTTTCTGGCACACACTTGGTTTTATAAAAGTAGTTCCTATATCCTCCATAGAATTGAGGTTATTGGAACATTCCAGACTCCTAATGATAGCCTGCTTATATATTATATTCCAAAACCAGCTTTGACATGTTTGGCAACATTTTCCTGTTGCACACGCCAACTGTGTTTTATGACTTATGTCTACGTTCCAACCATCTGACTTCAACTGGCACCTTCAGATGAAAGGAAATTGGTGGGGATGTTTTAACGAAAACCTCCAAAATCCAGGAATCACTGAGGCTGGAGCTGATTATGAGCCAAAAGGCGCTGAAACAGTTATGCGAGTTGGAAATCAGCATAGATTGAGAGGGTGTTGGCCTAAACAGAAACACCTTTCCCCAAAACCGGCACCTTGTAAATTTTGCAACTTCCCACATGGACCGACTCATTCCTCCTTTTCACAAAGCCTGTGGAATAAAGACGAACTGCAGTTGGATGGTTGAAACTTGGTCACAACTGATGTCTCTAACAGGATAATGATCCCACAACACACATCATAACACATCATAAGTTGGCAAATATTAAGCTGTAGAATTACCCTGAACTCTTGGC
Organism: Alfaro cultratus; assembly: GCA_903066825.1. Taxonomy (NCBI): domain Eukaryota; kingdom Metazoa; phylum Chordata; class Actinopteri; order Cyprinodontiformes; family Poeciliidae; genus Alfaro; species Alfaro cultratus. Next base: position 57,930 of record CAEFZX010031268.1, on the reverse strand, counting down.
CTGTGGATAAAACCTTGGCCTGTGCCAGGAAACTAACAGATTTAAATAAGCTTTTCATATTCTGATAATGAGTAGTGGTAAAATATCCAGTCGGAATTAAAACCCACTTCAAAATAAGTATGGTTTTTCTGCAAAGTGACCACAATAGTGGGGTTTTATGTGTATATTTAGGAAAACATATGTAATGTTGACCCTGTTTTCAATTTAAAGCATTCAGAAAATTCAAACATTACACCCAATTTTTCTTTTCCAGAATAATTGAAAGTGTATGCTTTATAATTATACCTCCCTCATGTCCTACTAGCTGAACATGCATAATTGACTGAATGAATGTATCTAAACCTCCAACAGGTTCTGCATATTATCACTGATAGAATCGAAAGCACAGCGATAGTCATCTAAGGCATATACACCATTTGTCATCAATTATTTTGTCTCTGAGTAAATGGCAACATCATTATACTCCTTCTCTCACTACCTCTTTTTTTTAACTCCCTTCTGATTTTCTTTTAATTAAGATCCAGACAGAGATACTGAAGATCTTAAAGGGAGTTCTCTAAAGGGGGTTGGGTTCTGTCACGCTGCAGACATACACGTTTAGAGGGTGGAGGTGGTGGTGGGGGGGGAGGATGGGAATTGAGTGGCCCTGACCCTGGAGCTCTCTCACCTCACTGGGGTAGCACACAGCCTCCTCTTTTCTAATTATTCCAAACGTAGGCAGAGGTGGAGGTGTCCTTCATTAAAAAGAGTCATTGAAATGAAAGATTAAACAGTGTGTATACATATATATGCAAGTGTGAGCACTGAATGTCGATATTCATTATCTGTTGGGGACTGGGTTGAGGTCTGTGGTTGTGTAAATATTAATAGGTCAGTTTTATTCCTGGGTCGTATCGCAGGAGAGGCCCCAGTCAAGGCTGTGAAAACGGGATGTAGATGATGAAAATTTAAAGATGTTTGTCCTGCAATCACGTAAACTGCGTTAACATCACGTTTAATCTGCCTCTCTGTTTCTTCCCGTTGTTATCCCGATGGGCCACAGCTCTCTGAGTCCGGACGCAGAACCCGATGTTTCCTTTCAGAGGGAGGGCTTCGCCCGCCAGAGTATGTCAGAGAAACGCACCAAGCAGTACGACAGCCCGGCTCATCTGGACATCATCAAGAACCGCAAGTCCAAAAGCATGGATCTTGGTAAGTTTTAAGGCACTTAACAACACTTACAGCTTTTGCTTGACTGATGCAACACATTTTACCTTTACATTCCCAGTGCGGTTTAATAGTTTTCCGTCTAATAGAATATAATAGAAATGTAAATTATTGTCCTGCATTAGATTCTCACTAAGATTAAAATATGAAAAACCAAAAACATGATGTTCAATAAAAGCTGCATAGTTATACAAATAGTTATACAAATAGCATACAGAGATTCAAAGAAATGTGCAGTTGATTAGGATAATTTTTAAATAATATACTGTATGTTTTAGTGTTAAGTGCTTTGGAGTACACAGACTTGATAGAGCAGCATCAGTAGGCTATTTTACTTAAAAAATAAAAACAGACTATTTATAAATAATGGAGAAAATGCCAGTAGGAACTGACAATATGGACTTAAATGTTTTATCACTATATTTTAATTTTGACAACAATAAAAGTGAAAAAAAAGTAAAACCAATAATCCCGACAATACGGATAGTCTTTGGGGTTGGATGTCGTCTTTGATGCTTGAGTTTCTTGGGAGCTGTGATGGTTATAACATTTTAACAGCATCATGAAGGAAGTATATGTGATAGCGCTCCTTTGTGCACCTAGGATTCAACAATTGGAATGCCTCCGTAAAAAATACAGTCAGCTTTGCAAGACATCTGTTATTTCTTCTGGCCTCTTTTAACCTTAGTCATGTTGAGTAGTTAAATATCTCGTCTCTATTCTTGTTGCAACTGCTGCCAGACCAAAGAGTGTTCATGGTAGCTTAGCCTGGTAGCTAATATGTATCTGACATTCACCAAAAGTAGGAGGTATTTTTTATTTTCCAACAAGATGATCTTGTTGACCTACAAGTCTGACATTTTTAGCCGCCATGATTTATTCATCTTCATGTTTTCTAAGTCATAATTCTTTATTTTGAACTCTGTGCTTGGAAATTGACATACTGAAGCCTCCTTAAGAGACAAGCTTTTATTCAGAACAATCTTTGCTTAAAACAAAGGATTTATGTCAAACTGTCTGCTGTTTCATGTGTTTAGAATTTATTTAAATCTTAACTCTTCATGTTAGGTGAACTTTCACTATGAAGACTGTAATTGCACAGAACTTTTCCCTGCGGATTTTCTCGGATCCGCGTATAATTACATCAGTCAGCAGTCTGCAGGTTTCTCCATCAAGTTCAGGGACCAGGTTTCCAACATAAAGCTGCTTAGAAAGATGTTAATAAGAGGTCACTGGGTTGGTTTCACTCGGAGCATTAAATTGGTTTCCATTATGAGCTTTGTGTGTTGAAAATGTAATTGACTGTCGCTCCTGAGAACAGGAAGAGAGCAGAAAGGACAAGATGCTGAGATAACTCACCATAATGACGCTGTTTGTCTTCAGAGCAAATGCATATTTTATCAACACATTTAATCAAAAAAAAGATCCATAATTGTACCAAACTGGAGCCGCCATTTATTCGTCAATTTGATTAGCCAAAGCCGGCAGGGTGTCTTTCTTCTGAAACTGGGTCATCTGCTCACGCTGTGGTGCCTGTCTCATCTTATAACCAATCTTATTGATCTACAGTTGTTGAATTATTATTCTAGTGTGTCACTAGAAGAAACTAAGCATCACTCCTCTGTTCTCATTTGTGTTATGATAGCTGTTCTGCTGTTCATTTAAAATGTGTAAGAAAACTTTTTTTTTTTTTTAAGATTTTAAGTCCTTTGCAAAAGTGCTCTTACTGCTTGAAGTCTTTGACTACAACTTTACGTGACGAAGCAGCAAATAATCGGTTTAATACAATCTGTATTACCACAGATATGTATTAAGGTATTCTTTAGCGTGCAACATGCATAATATCTGTTTTATTTGTGTTTTTATTTGGTGAAGGTGCTTCACATTCTTAATTTATTGTTGGCGTCCCTTATCAGGCTTGCTTAGCTTGAGGCTTTCGTTCTATCTCTCAAACTCAGACTTCAGTTTACCATAACCTGCTTTTAAATTCAGATGAGAGTAAAAAAAAAAAAAAAATGTGTGTTGCAGTAACATTTTGAATTTCTAAAATATTTTATTGCACTTGAATAAGTATCAACTTTTACCTTATTAACAGTCCTCGTTTTAGATGTTTAGAGTTGCTTTGGAACCATAGCTATTGGATCACTGACCAGAACATCTCATACGTATTGATGATTTTGATGAAGGCACTCAACAAAATGCAATGCTTGCTACTGGCTTCTCAGTTGATGACTGTATATTGTTTTCATGACTTTCTATTTTTGTGTTTTTATGATGTTAAGCACTTTGAACTGCCTTGTTGCTAAAATTTGCTACACAAAAAAACTTGATTGATTGATTGATTCATCTATTAAAGCAGGAAAAAGTTATTCAAAGGATAATCATTGTCTAAAAGTGTATTAATAATGTACTGACCTTTGTATATGTGTAACATGATACACCCTTTTAAGCACATGATAAAGTGCTTTACATTAAATAAATTAAAAACATCATGACTTACACAAGAAGCACAAAATGTGCACCAAATCAATTAAAATACATAAGACAACAATAAAATTAAAAAAATGCAAAAGAGATTCAAATATTGTAAAAGTCAGTTTTGACATTGTAAGTTAGAAGGAGACACCATATTTACAAACTTTAGCTGGTAAAAGTAAAACTAGGTGAAGAAAGGTTTTTCTATTATAAAGTGATTTTTCTTAGTTTTACTTCAAAAGTTGCTGCTTTATTGTAACAAAAAGGTGATTCTGAAAGTTTTTGTGGGGGTGGAGGTGAATAAAATTGTCTGGCACACCTTTCACATTTTTATTTATGTAAAAAACAATGAAAATTGTTTATTTCCTTCATTTTACTTCATTTGCTGTTAAACTGACACATGCAACCCTAATAAAAAACCTGCTGTACCTCACTGTAACTTAGCTAAATATGAAAAAGTTCAATGTGTATGAATACTTTTGAGAGCTACTGTAGATCTTTTAGATTTTTCTCTGATTTTGTTCAGATTCACTGCAAGTCTTACGGTTTTTAAGCACTCCTCATATATTCAATCCACAACTTTCAATTTTTCCCCATTTTGTTTCTCCACTCCCTTCATTTTCACCACGTTTGAAGTCTCCATACTCAATTCAGCATACAGATCACATGACTTTGAGGGCTGCCTTTACTGAAATATGTTAAACTTGTCAGACTCCCTGCTGCTTTATATCTGTCAAGATTAAGCGAAGAAGGGAAAAAAAGAAAGAAAGATGTGAGATGGGCCGTCTTCCAGTATTAATACATTATCTCATTGCAGGCATCTGTAAGCCTCATGATGGACAGGTTTTTACATCAGGTGTAAGATCTTTTCTATTTGGATAATTGAATCCATCCTTCACATTCTGACTCGGCCTTCTTTTGCTTTGCTTCTGCTTGGTAACATGGCATCAAGGGCACTAACTAATAAGGTGGTGGGTTGTTAAGTACAAACCGATGAGATTAGCTGCAACACAAGGATCAGTGGGAGCGAGCAGCTGACGCTTGATACACTGTCATCATTATTTCAGACAATCGTTCTGGTGGGTCTGTAGGTCAAGAAGAGAATGGTGATAAACAGGCTTATTCTGTTTTTTCATAACCAGATCAGAAATAGCTATTTATTGGATGTGGGATCGTGGCCCCTTTACAGTCTCCCAGCGAAGAGTGTTGATGTAATTGCCGCATAGTCAAATGAGTTTTCTTTTTCTTTTCATAGTGCTGAGAGAGACTTTTGTGGTATTGAGTACAGAACGGGCAACCGATGCCAGCGCCATTGTGCTCATTCTGGGTGCAAATTAAAGAAAACACTTAATGCTCATAGAAGCATGGAAGGCCAATGAGAGCCAGGCAGTGGAGAGGCTTTTTCTGCAAGTAGATATTCTTAGCCGGTTGGCCTCTTCAGCTCTTGCAATTGATCCCTCATAATCAGACTCTTCATACTTCAGAATTTAACGTATTGCATTAACACAGACAACCCAAGAGTTTCTAACACATGGATATTTGTAATGAAAAGTCGGTCTTAATGGTGGAGTTCATCATGTCACCTACAAAAAACATTCTTAACTCTGTCCTTCTGTCTATATAACCTTCTGTCCAATAGACCCTCCTGGGCCAGAAAATATATACAATACCTTCTTCTTTAACCTTTGTTTAACCAGAGTAAAACTCTTTGAGATCATAGATCTCTTTTACAAGAGTGTCCTGACAACAGTTCAGTTTAAACAGTTACAAAAAACACAATCCACCTTCAGAGATTTCATGAGCCTTCTGCCAATGGGACCTGCCTTGAAAAGAATCCACACCAATTACCCAAATTATCTCAACTCAGTCCTCTCAATGCGGAGGAGAAGGGGATCTACTTTGACAACATGATTGATGAAACTCTTAAGCCTTTGCCTAAGGTAAAACCCATCCGCCCTGCAGCGGAAGCTTATTGTACTTGCTTGCATCAGGGATCCTGCTCTTTCAATCATGTTTTGCAACGATGGGTGAAGGTTGATACAAGGATTTGGAAATCAAGATTTTGGCTTTTGGGTTCAGCTCTTACTTCAGTTCTGCAAGGACCAGATATAGTAGCCTTTAAAAGCAGTTCTGCTTCTCCATACTTCAACAGCACCTATAAAAAGCCTTGAAAGACACAGTCAGTAGCCTCCACAAAAGACATGTGGACCAGACAAGCAAACCCCCATGACCTCATTAGGGTAAAGATCTAGTCTAACGTATTGTCTAACTCTCTGGTTCCAAGGTCAGATAAATGGTTTTGAGCCTCCTTTTCAATACCATACAGTAAACTTCCTCAGAGGGGGAAACAAGTGTTATCCCTTAATAGTTGGTAAACACTCTCCAGTTCATTTTTTTTGTCTAACGTGCCACTTCTGTAGAGTTGTTGGTATACTCAATTTACCTAATTTCCGATGCCAGTTGGACGTAAAAATAAATGTTCAGCCTTCATTCTGCTTAGGCTGAGTAGCAAATATCTGACCTTTGGGGCATACTCTGAGCATTTGTACTTCCTTCCCTTATAGTCAGCCAATCGTTCAGAAACTAACCTTTTCTGATGCAGTATAGCACTAAATTCAACACCCTTGATTCCAATACACATGTACTGTTTAGAATAGGAGTGCATCAGAAGTGACATATTTCACAGATGCGACAAGCTACTGAAGCGTACACTGCTAATTTTTCTGCCTCCTTAATTCATATAGCAAGCATAAGTTCAGGTAATAATGGCAAATGTTGTGTGGCTTGTACAAGCCTCCAGAGGACATACTCCATCGGGTTAATGATCCACCACTAGGATAGACCTAATAGCATATCTGACCCGAAGATACCTTATTTCCATCAGGATACAAGCACATGGCCTTTATACTACCACCTTAGAAGCTATTTTTACCCTAATTACCCTTTTAACGCCGAGTGTAAAGCGCTAACTCTCTGAATAAATTATGTGTAATGGAGAACCTGTCTGTACACAGATTTTTGAATGCAAGGACTTGTGGTGAATAATGGTCGGTAAGCATAGTTTCAGCCACTCTAATCATACCACGGGCTTCTGTCACTGTAATAACTGCTTCTTATTTATTCATAGAGTTTGCCACATCTCCTTGATAGTCCTTAATAGCAATAGGTTGTCTCCGATTAGCTGTCCTTGGCCTTAATCACGGTAAAGAGCTCACCACGTTGGCCAGTTTTGTTTGGAGCCGTGATGAGTTTCAAGGTGTACTTCCTCTCAGTTTAATTTGATTGTCTGCTTTTCTTATTCTGATCATTTTAATTTCTCCTCCAGACGTGTTGGGAGTGGCAAACCCGTGTCTGTATGCAAATGGGGGAATTCGTATTTTCTTCCCTCTGAATACGAAGCGGAGCACTGGGGCTCCCGTTGTGTGATAGGAATCACATAATAGACCGGTATACAGAGAGCTGTCCGTCAAAGTCTCCCAGGAGAGCCGGGGGCCCCAAAACAAAGGCAGGTTGGAGTCATTGGGGTCTGTGTGCAAACTGTCTCTCTCTCTCTCCTTTTGCTTCGCTCACCCATTCTCTTTCGGTCTTTGCTCCTCTCAGTCATCCAGAGCGTTGACTAGAAACAATGATGAGTAAGATTGTAGGGCAGAATACCAAGCAGCAGGATAATTCCCTGTACAAGTACAGCAGATGTCATTTGGGTTTCTTTGAACAGGCACTGAGTGAACTCTGTGGAATTCACAATTGGCATCCTTTATTTTAAAAAAAAGAAAAAAGAAGAAGAAAAAATATGGTTTTAACATTTCAAAGTAATTTGTGTTTGAACCATTAAGCTGGGACATTTTGTATGGCTGTGGTTTTGCTTATCTTTTTTTTTCTCTATTAAATCGAAAGTTTTTCTCTCTTGTCCTTCATACAATGACATTACACAGAGAGACTTAATTTTTTCTGTTAGTGCTGTAAATCTGTTTATTCTCTGTTGGCATTCATATTTGCCATAAACAGCATTTAAAAAAAAAAACTACGTCCTTCCAAAAAAAATAAAAAAAAGACTTTTAGGATGAAGCAGCAGTAATCCTGATCGACTGAGCATTTTGTCAATAACGGTGCATGTAGGACATCTCCTTACCTAAACAGATGCAGTGGTACAGAGTTGTGCTTTGCTATATGCTTTTGGCATCGATTGCATGGTCTAATTAGCGTTGACCAAAAAGGGAGAAAGGTTGTGTTAATGATGTACAGTATTACGATGTTTACTCCCGTGACTGGCAGCTGACCTTTGAGCCTACTTGATTTGTTTGCCTCTTAAATCCATACCTGGCACTCATGACAGTGAAGCACTCAGTGAGGACCTGTGTGTTAGTTGCTAACAAAGCAGAGAAGGACTCTGCCTTATGTGCAAGGATTTGCCAAGATAGTTTAGAATGTACAGTAAGTATAAAATATAACAAGATGATTATAGTCTTGTGAAATACGTGAGATTGAAGTTTTCCACATTTTTTGTCAACCAAAACTACAACCCCAAATGTCTGTATTTTTTGACCGATAACCAACACAACTCCAGAGGTAATTGTGAAAGGGAACATTTTTTTTCTTCCAAATACCCCAAATTCAGTGCATTCAACTGCTTTTAGTAGTCATCTAATTAGTAAATATAACCATCTTTTGTTTAGTTTAGTCTCAGTTTACCCAAGGTTTGTTAGGAAAGATCAGTGACCAAACAACATCCTGAGGGGAACACAACAGACAGGTCAAGGGAGAAAGTTGAGTTTTAAGTAGGATGAAGTTAGAAAACTCAGTTACATTTACTCGAGAACTTTTGTGGGGTGAGAAAAAATACTTTTATGGGTAACTTTACTTCATCATACTTTAGCATCCCTACAAACCAATGTCCTGATCTCACTAGCTTAACTTATTAATTTTGTCTTTAAAGCTGCAGTATAACTTTTCTAAAAAATATTTTGTTACATATTTGTAGAAACTGTCGCTGCGTTGTCACAGTTTGGTATAAAACAGATCATCTCTGAAGAAAACCAAGTTTCTCTGCCTTCTCCCTGGAAACAACCAATCACACCCAGGAGTGTTAGGGATGTGACACCCCACTTGCTCTCTATTATGCTGCTGCTAGCATAGCATGTTTTCATTGTTAGGCCAGTTAGCATGGCCACCCTTGACCACAGATGAACAGCTTTCCTGTAACAGTAAGTTGTTTTTCTCCCATTGGCACATTTACCAGTGACTACATGAGATTGATTGACAACGCTAAGACCCTTCTCCCGGCTCTGATTGGTTGTTTTTTGGTTGGGAGCGGGGCATTTCTTCAAACTGCAATGCTAGGTCAGGCAGAACGTGGAGGAGATTGATCTTTTCTCTTAACACATTATCTGTCTCATAACATACATAAATACAGTTTTAACAAATATGCAAAAAGCATATTTTAAAAATTACATATTGCAAATTGAACAAAAAATTGTTGTGAAAGCTGCTCAGTCCAAATCAGCTAACCTTTGATTTCCACAAGCGCCACTGAAAGCAGGAGTCAAACATAATGTTTAGAGCAGCATATATCAACACCATATGGTCATATTAAAACCATTTAGTGAAGAAGAATGAGCCAAAGTCTTTGAATGTGCAAACCTGGCAGTGACATACCCTGCAAATTCTTTCAGCTGGAATTGCGGTTTTTTATGTTTAGAGGGCGGCTTTCCTGAGCAACAAATAGTTTTCTTTCATTTAGGGTGTTTGTTTTGTTTGCCAAGAGGTCCATGTGATCACCGGCAGTGGTCAAACATGCCTCATTTAGGCTGCTTTAAACGTGACATGGATCCTGTTCATATCAGTTAAATGTTACTGCTCCTTTGGGGTCCCTAAAATTGCTTGCATGTGTGTGATAGGAACTAAATCACATAGTGCTATTTGCTGTCGAAAACCCAAAAACCTTCATAATCTAAAGAGAATTTTAATGGCACACTTCCTTTATGGATACATTTTCTCAGCATATGCCATGGCCTCTGAATCAATAAGTCTAACAAGTGTTACTATTATTATTTAAAGTTCTTTTTTTAAAGCTTTACTTATGCATGCTATTTGGGCAGTAACCTGCTGCACCCTGAGTCAAATAGGAGAAGAAGGGACTGAAAATCGAAAACAGATCTACTTGTTTACCAGCTGCTGGATAAGGAGAGAAGTCGGGTAGCTGATGGATGCTCCCTGACAAAATGAAATACCAATACCCAAGTGCAGCTCCGCTTACATAACCTAAACAAACCTCTCGAAAGTATTGCTAAAAAAACCAAAAAATACAGCAGTGTGGAACACGGCTCGGCAGTACAAGAGGCAGAAAGCTTTCTGTCGTTGTATCGTGTTAACAATTTACAGTTCATGTTAAACGTTTATTTGCGTAGTCACATAAATACGCGGTAAAAAAGTGATCCCTTTCCAACAAACACGAGTGCCCATAATAGCCCCAATGCCTTGCTCAGACATTGCTACAGTTTATATAAATGATTGCAATATTCTGTGAAACTGTACATTTTGTGGTATTTCTACGCAAAAAGCTAGTTACTGTAAATCAACATGAGGCTCGAGATCTGTTTCCTTCACTGGTTTGTTGTCGTTGTAGCTGACAGCCATGTCTGACATTTTCAGAAGGAAAAACTCTGTTACAGCCGTGAGATTCCCATATAGTCTATTATGTATCTCTAAGAAATTATGTTAAAAAAACACTGCAGATGTTCAAATAATTTTAGGTCTATTTAAACATTTGTAAAATTATTACAGTATATGGAGTCAAAGGAAGTTGTCTGTACTGCAGCGGTACAGTAAATACTTTCCCTTAGAGTTTGGGGTAGGGTTGAATCAGCAAGAACAATACAAAGTAAAGTGTAATTTGTAACTGTAAATAGTCTTTGGGAATAAATATTTATGTGATTTTTAGCCCCCCACATTTCCCAAACCCTCCAAAGACAACATAGTTTAATTGAACCAGTAAAAGTAAATACACATTAAAACAAGCCGAAAAATGCAAATACTAGATTATAACTTGAAGTCATTATATGTTTAAATCATGCATAGAGTCATACACAATTTAGTAATTTCAGTAGTGCTGCAATCCATCATTAAAAAAAACAACCCAAACAGTCTGTGTGCCTAAATTCTGATTGGTACTTTAACTCCAGACCAATCACATGGTCTGTAACAGCCTTCGAATCATTTTATCCTGAACTGTAGATTGTTTGAACAGTTCTTCAATTTAAATCTTATTTATTTATTTCATCGGTAATTGTGTTGGATTCCCGCATATTTACAGAGCAAATAATAAAAAAATAAAGTTTATTTATTTTAGGAACTCAATTCTCAAGTGAAGCACATTGCAATCACACAGACTGATTGTTTTCACTCCTTCATTTCGCTTACAGCCGATGAAGACGTGACACTTAAGATTAGAGTGTTACATTATCTAGAAAGAGTTTAATTTAAGGTTATTTTTAAATATGCTTTTAATCTAACAAGCAAGTCTCATCAGAGTGCATTCACTAATTTATTGACTATGATTTAATATATTATTATAAGGATTTATTGAATATGACACTCGTAGTCCTCAATATTAAGGCATCCATTTCTGATTTTCATTGATATACTTTAACCTTTTCTTTTTTCCAAAGATGTAGAGTCTTTGTTGGAAATATGAAGGATTTATTTAAATGACCCAGTTCCATAATTTACACATACTAAATCCTGCTTGCGTGATACTAAAAGCCAAAAATCTCACGACCATTTCTACACTCCTCACTCGTTTTTGCAGGTTTTGAAGAGCGAGAAGCCGGCTCTTCCCCGCGTCTAAAAAAGTCCAGCTCAATGGAGAGTCTCCAGAAAGATGCCGCCGCCGTCATCGCGGGCGACGAGCTCAACGTCCAGAGGATTCATCCGCGCATCATCAGGGGACGAGGCTGCAACGAGAGCTTCCGGGCGGCAATCGACAAGTCATATGCGAAACCTGGTCTCATCCCAAGGGAAGAAAACAGCGTGGAGACATGTGAGGATTTCTATATTCCCTCTTAACAATTCTATTTTTGTTCTAGCTTCTACTGCTTCTACTTTCACACTTGAAATAAGACAAAACTAACTTATAAGTAACTTTTCAGCAAAAAGTGAAAACCGAGTATTGTGCATGACCTTTGACATATAACCTCCACAGTGACACATGGTGGATTGAGCAAAGCCTCTTCTAAAGGGAGTTTGTTGCACGAGATTTTTATTTCGGGGTGTTAGACTGAACAAGTTAAACATGTATGTCAACACTTTTCAGTTCTTTTGTTGGAAAATCACATCAACAACTCCCCATAATTCTGCATTGTGTTGGTCTGTCTCGTAAAATCCCATTAGAACACAGTGACATGTGTGATAAAACGCTAAAAAGTTCAAGGGGTGTGGATATTTCTGCACGTGACTGCAGTTGTCAGGCGATGACAGCACACACGCAGGACGCGGAGAGACAGCCGTGTTACAGTTTCCGACAGGTAATAACACTGCAACACCACAAGAGTAATCACTCGATATAAATTTCCTTTCACCATTAAAGGATTCCATTAAAAGAGCTGGGGGACATTTGAAAAAGGAGGAATTATTTGCCTGAAACGCTTTGTTCTCATAAGCTCTGTCGGCAAGCCACTAAATACAGTCTTATCTCTGCAAAGAAAAATGGGGAAAGCAACCGATTTCCCCTGCTGCAGTATATTGCATTCTCCCCATGATATTCAAATAACTCTGTTTTTCAATTTAGATAAAAGCAGCCAGCCTGCGCTCGTCACTGAGGTTAATAGTCAGAGTTGACAGATAAGCCGCTGCCTTCCACATGCTCCCAGACTTTTATTTACATAAAATGAGAACAGAGGAATGGGTGTGGGGCGCGGAGGGGGCAACAACGCGTAAAGAAAATGTGTCCCCACAAGATATTCTGCTGGACAAAAACAAAAAAAAACACAACAAAAAACAAAATGCACTTCCTCTCGTGCCGCTTTTGTGTTGTACTGTTTTGAAGGAATAAGATAGAGAAAGTAAAATCATCTCACGTCTTTTATGTGTTGGCGGGGGGGAAGAGAGAAATGACTTGCAATTTTCTTTGTCTTTCATAACCTTCACTGACAGGCCGTCTTAAAGGTCTATGATTATTAAGGGAGAAAAGTTTAATGGTTGATTTCAGAGAAGTGACAAAATGTTTCAGGCGATTGTCGCCTGCCGCAAATTATCTTTGAGTTTCCTGACACTGTCATCAAGGCTTCCGCTATCAGTTGAGAATGTCGAGCTTTTTCTTCTTTTTGACACCCATCAAATCAGTCTACCCGGCCTCACCGTCTGATGTCTGACGGTGAAAGCTTTTTTTCTGCTTTTTAAAAAGATATAACTCTTTTTTTCCCCTCTCATTTAATGTCATGTTTAATAGTGTATAAACGTGTGTATATATTGAATTCAAATCAGCTTGGACATGAACAAAAACCTGCAGATGCAGGTGTGCGCAGAGAAACGAGTTCATCTGCTGCCCTCTGGGAAGTTCTGGATTAAAATATTTAGAGTGTTATCTGCAGCTCAGCATCATTAAGCAGTGGTAGGAACATTAGCACTACTGCTAATCTCATTCATTTAACTAGCCAGATACAGCTCACAGCTGCTACTCAGCGCCATTGTTCTTAAGTGGATGATAAGCAGGCGGCAGACAGAGGGATCAAGCAGATCCCTATCCAGAAACCGCATACGAATGTGTGCAGGTGCCCAGGTTCATCTCAGGTAATCACACCAGCCCTGCTTAGTCTGCTTAAATCAATCTCCCAATTCATTTGCAAAGAAAGTCCGGTTCGTTCGGGGAGGTGTGAATGTGCAATTGTACTCTGACACGGATCAAAAAAGCAAAATCTGGGTCTCAAATTGAATTCCAACCGGAGACCGCTCCAAGAAGAGGAAACAAACTACAGCGCAAGGCATTCTGGGTAATGTTGCGAATAAAGAATTCTGTGTGTTCCTCTATCTGTTTTAGCTACTTGCATGCTCCTATACACACACATGCACACACGCTAGGGGATGCCCTCTTTAGGACCTACTTTACATAGAGGCCTACTAAAGGAATCAGAAACTGTTGTTAGGTGTCATTTTTGCTGTTATTTCCCATAAGAAAAACATGACATTGGATCAGCGTCGCATTTTAATCTTAATAAATGGAATTCATGAATCCAAGTCACTGACTCTTGTTGAACCTCATACATCACAAATCTAGCTGGAGGACAAATCATCTCCAACAGTAACCAACCAAAACAAGCTACCGTATCCAATGCTAGTATGAGAAATGACTCACGATCTTTACAAGGTATTAAAAAGCCTACTGCTAGCGAGCGGTAGCTTGCAGCTAGTTAGCTAGCTAGGTCGTTTTTTTGTGTCTATCGTGGGTAAGTGGAAATTTATCGGCAGTTTGCTGGATGACTTATGTCTTTGCCACTGAATCGCTTCTTTTGCCAATTCACACAATGCGAAATGCATTCTGGGCAAAACAGCTGGGCACTGTCACTATATAAAATATGTGATTTTTCTCTTTTTGATGCAGATCTTAAATTTAATTCATAGAGGCCTTAAAAAGTCTTACATTTAAGTTGGTGAAACCTGCACAAACCCTGATTAATATACTTGGACACCACTCTCAACCAATCTTAGATCAATACTCTTTCTCATAGTTAAGTGGGCCATGACATGATCATAGCGCTGCAGTTCTATATCACAAAACATTTTGTTATTATTGTAGCAGGCAATTGTTATTCAATCTGTCAATAACAATTGAAAAAACACACACATCAAGTAGCTCATCCTGTTTGTATTAAAACTACATCATCCCTTTTTGAATCAAATTGTTGAAACGAACTGAGTTTTCCGAGACATTCTGATGAGGTGCGGAGGCACCTGTGCAAACAGAGGCGAGAGGCCGTGTGCAGAGACCAGCTGCATAATCTAGCAGATTTAAGACACTAATCTCCTTTGTGTTCTCGCCGTTCGGTGCTCTGTGCTCACATTCCGTTTCGGTGGTTTCCTTTGAGGTGGCAGCTGAAACAAAAGGCTGATAGCTGCACAGATCACAAGAAGAAAGCCAAACCCAATCATCCTTCAAATCTGATTCCAGCATACTCTCCCCTTCCTTAGGCTGCTAAATATCTTTGTCTCGCCTCCCTCTTCTTTCCACATGATAAGCACTTTTCTCTCGCTCTTTCTCTCTCTCTATCTCTATGTATATATATGTATATATATCAGAGGCAGAAGTTGAACAATGACATGCATGACTGTAATACATTGTAATCTAAGGGACATCTACTTCATACCTCAGAGCGCAGACGGGAGCTGTGCCAAGCTCAGCGCACGTCGTATTTGCAATTATGATCCCCAGAAGCCTTCTTCAAGATTATTTAAATGTATAATTAGTGACGGATTAATTACATTTTCTTCATTGATTCTGATTACATGTGATGAAAACTTTGGGTTTAATCAACCTTGCAGCACCTAAGGAGTTCGGTTTGAGTTTGATGTCGGGTTTAAAATTAGTTCAGACATAATTAAAAATCAGATTCGCATGACTATCATTACTGCTTACGCTTGCGTGAAGGCGTTTTTTTTTTTTATGTGTAAAATACAACAGAAGAAGAGTTATTTTTTTCTTTCTGTGATCCATGTGAAATACAACTGAAATAACTTGAGCGTCTGAGCTAAGTGAAAATCTGTTCCAGTGCACACTACTCTCAGTGGGTGTGCAATGTAAATATATTCTGCTCTAATGAGGTGAATGAATTCAGTGTGTTTTGTTCAGAGCTGCTATACCTTTTGGGACATGTTTCTTTTTTCCATGGCTCCTCTGATGTTGCTAAAAGAAAGAAGTTATGCACTGCAACTGATAAAGAAAACTGGCGCTGTCTACTGATTTCAAATACAGCTTCATTGATCTGCAGGGAGTCGGCTGAAAGTTAAAGTTCATTTAGTTGCACTTTATTTTCTAAGCTGCCTTTGCTTGTGTAAAAGTTCCTCACAACGTGGAAGTGCTGTGATAAAATATTTCCTCCTTAATGTTCTTCTTTTGCTCTTTGTGCCTTAAATGTTACAGATCAACAAACGTTGTGAGACAAAAACAGGAGTTTGTATGAATTGATTTTTTTTAAATCAGTGTGTAAATGGAAAATCCATCCAAATCATCTAGGCTCTATGTGAAAAAGTAATCCTCTAATGGCTTGGTCACTCCAATTGGCCACAATGTCTGCAATAGCAATGAGTGGAGGAATTTTGGCCTGTTCTTCTGGAAAATTGTCTTAATTGGAGTGTTTTCAAGAATGTTCTAGATCATCCCACAAGGTTTTCCATTGGATTTAAGTTCAGACTTTAACCAGGCCACTCCAAGACTCTTCTGTTAGAGGTGGGCTTGATGGAACGCCAGGGATAACTTTCTCACTGCATAGTCCAAGCATACTTTATCTCGAGACAACTCTCCCTTGTTGAGATTTTCTGGTTGAGAGAAATCTTCATTCGGTTGTTTACATCAAGGCCTTGGTGTGGCTGGTGAAATTGAACTCAAGTTTCCAGAAATATACTTTACTAGAGTTAAATCAAAGGAGGACCATTACTTTATTTGATAATCCTGACCCATTGAATTGTGACTGCACAGGAAGTCTGTACCATTACTGTATATGTAACATCTGACTTTTTCTGTGCTTCCAGTGGATGAAGACACAGAGGAGAGCTACCGGTCAGGCTTCGAGTCGATGTCCACGAGTGACGACCTCAGCCTAGGCGGTGGGCTGGTTGATGACAAACAGAAAGACGGTGCCCTGGGCGGGCCGAAGGAAACCAAGAGCGTGGACAAGGAGAAAGACAAGGACAAGAACAAACCAAAGAAGGGTGTGCTGAAGGGCCTGGGTGAAATGTTCAGGTAGGAACACCAGAGGGCCGAAGTTGTGCCCCCACACAACACCGACACCCTGACACTCTCCGTTTGCGTTGCCCTGAGCACCAATCACTGTTTTGTTTAATTCCACACAACACGTTCAGCAGTAAATCATACAGAGTGAATACATTCTCTGGATGTTGCCAGCGCTAATCAGGGACCCTTTTCCTTGAACCGTGTGAGATTCTGGCGTGATGGAGCGAGGGTTGGGGGGGTGGTTATCGACCTCAAGGGCCTTTGGCACTTTAGAGCCAGATTATTTTTAATAAGGGCAACATGTTTTATTCATCATCCCATGTGCGCGGGCCTTCTATCCACATCGCTCAGCATTGGTTAACCAGCAGACATTGTTCAGAGCCGGTGCGAGCGCTCATGGGGAGGCCCCCGAACGTCGCTTGGGGAATTAAAGACCTTTGGAGATGTTAAAATCGACTTTGAATCAGTTAGCACTGTTGCCTCTTCCTGACTCGAACAGCTTCTGTTTCAACATGGAGCTGCAGGATTCCAGCAAAAACATATATTTTACTTCTTCTCTCTGAATCTTTTTGCTACTATTATCCAACCACACAGGATGCTTTATATGCAGAAAAGGAGAAGGTTTTTAAAATCCTCTTCATTGTCAATCTGAGTTTTTTTTTTCCGAAATTGCCGCGTTTCTGTGAAGTTAATTTATTTTTGCAATTCCAATTTGTGCAACTATACGGTCAGTGGATGCCACATGCCTCATATTTGTATTGTTTAATATTTTTTTAATCTGTGTAACATTTCCTACATTTCCGTTAAATTACAATATAAAAACTGTAATAACAAAAGTGAAGATACTCTTCCAAGGCACTGTACTTCAGAAGTCCTGTGATCATTGTCATTGTATTCTTTATATATAAGCCCCCCTCATGTTTCCATACAAATAAGAATAGAGCATTTAAATTATGCACATTAAAAACATTTGCTTTCAATCACAGACCGACTATCGACGCAGAAGCATTCCCAGACTTGCACTCGAATAAAACTCACATCCTGCAGATATCAATTCAGCATTCCCGTCGCATGAAAAACTTCCGATGGAGTTCCATTAATTATTTCGGTTCTCTGCACATTTTAATATGGCATAAATTAACCGCGAAGGCGCTTCCCACCGCTATCACGCCGTAAGTTGTTTTCATGTGGATTACCTTAATAGGATTAGCTAGCATATCACTGGGAAAGGCACAGAACTCTGAACAAAAGACGACAAGCGTGTTTCCAGGTCACAACTGACGAGCGTGCGGGGGTGGGGGCTTGGTTGTTTTGAATGATTTCAGTTTTGCACATTTCATGTCTATTTTTTTATTTTTTATGGTTGCTCAGTTGTCATTTCAAGGTTTGGCAACAATATACAAGTCACACACCAGGCAAAAGCGCAAACACGCAGAGATGTTTTTTTCTTTAGGAACTGCAGAACATTTGAATAGAGGCAGCCAGAGGTCTGACACTCTGACATGCAATCAGTGCTGTGGGCAAAGCTTAAATCTTTCTGAGTAGCTTTGTGCTGCTGGTGATTTTCCCTGTGCATGTGGGCCCGGTACATGCCCTCCTTGGCCTCATCATCGTTCTTCATTATCTTTGAGTGCCACAGTCACTTAAGAGTTGGCATGCTGCGGGCCGCTCTGACACTCCCCCTGCTCTGTGCGTTTAATGGCAGGCCCCCCGCGCCTCCTGAATACAAAGAGGGAGACCTGCGAACCTACGACAGCGTGTCAAGGCCGCTGTGTAAAAAATGTGGAAATTTCTGGGTGTGAAAAGTTCAAAATTTGCTTTGAAAATCTAGGAAATTTTGAGATTAATCTCAAAATTTCCTAGATTTTTCCTAGAAAACAAATCTTTGAAATTTCTGAGTTTGAAAACTCAAGAAAAGCTGAAATTTTCTCAAATTTTAAAAAAAGTATTTTTCACTTGAAAGTTAAAAATTTGCTTGCAAGAAACCAGACATTTTGAGATTATTGAGAAATTTTCTACAAAAATTAAAAAACTTAAAAAATTCTAGAAAAAAATCGGAAATTTCTGCGTTTGAAAAGTTGAAAATTTTTGACTTTTGGAAATTTTCTGAATTTCTGAATGTCAATACTCGAACATTTTTGACTTGAGTTTCAAGTTTGTTCTAAAAAAATTCCTAGATCATTATCAACATTTTTTCTTGCAATTATACTTTGAGTCTGAGTATTTTTCCTTTTTTCTGGAAAATTTCTGAGATCAATCTAAAACTTTTAGAATATTTTTTTTTTAAATTCTAATTTTAATTCCCAAAATTTGAGGGTTCTTTTTGTCTCTTTTTGTGTTCCCTCCTATCTTCGATGACCCTCGTAGCGAACCAGCCTGACTTAGCCTCAAAGTTTTGCCGTCGTCTCTCAACAGCTTCTACTTCATGTCATTTTACAACTTAAATCCTATAAAACTCCTCACTCCGTCTTAATGTCTTCTCTTCGTTTTTCTCCCATTCCACCTGACAGTTTTAAAAACTTAACAATGGCAAAGAACTGAGGTGAAAATAAACGCGTCTCGCCTGGAGCAACAACAAAACACTAAGTGCTGTGAAATGCCTGGCGGTCGTGAGGGAGGATAGAGAATCAAAGTGTCATATCTGTCTGTTGTGTGTCTCGCTTTTAGCAATTCCGGCGAAAGTTTTGTTTCATTTCGGGGAGGAGAAAGTTGCGCTGCTCATGACGAAGGCTCCGGCTGACAGGGGAAGGAAAACGCTCCTTGAAGGCTCGCGCTTCGCGGACGGAATTCATAGCGGTGATTTTTACATTCGGGTGTCACAGCGTTGCATCAAAACATCAAAAAGACATCCTGATTAGGTTAATCCTTTGTGCTGCTCGTCTCCGTGGTTTTCATCAGCATGAATTGGACAGCCCGCCGCGTCTCCCAGATGCATGTCTTCCACACGTTCTGCCTCTCAGGATTTTCAAGGAGTTTTGCAACACGCTGCAGTTTGAGCTCATTTGCATGCAGGCCTTCTTGGATTGCCTGATGAACGTGTTGCCCACGTCCGCCTAATAGACAGGTTGATTGGGAGTGCATTAACATCAGTGCAAGGAGAAAAGAGGGGCCGCCTAATATATAGGAGTTCAGGGGAAGAAGAGGTGGAATGCAAAAGAAAAGAAAAAGAAAGAGTTGAGTGCAAGAATGTAGAAAGTTGTGAAGTTGTGTTGTACAGAAGGAGGGCTGAAAGTCATGCTGGGCCTTTCTGGATTCCTACATTCTCTTGCCAATAGTTTACATTACAGGTAGTCAAAAAGTAATTTGGCTCAAAAAGTGAAACATGTACACTGTAGTGTTTTACTAAACACAGAGTGAGATGTTGTACTTTCTCTCTTTTGTCACATTTAAACTTCTCAGAGTTTTTAATCTGAAACCAGACCGAGGTATGTAGAACATAGTTATTAATCAAGTTCAGTCAGTGTGAACATCCGCTTTCTAATTTAAAGTTCATGTCTGGACTTTAAAGCTGCATTATGCAACTTTTACTTAAAAAAAAAAGAAGACATATTTGTTAAAACTGACACCATGTCGTGAAAGTACATTATAAGACACTGGAGAAAGTCGAGCTCCTCTGCCTTCGCTCTGTGTTCCTACTGCACAAATACCTCACTTCATCAGAAACAACCAATCGGAGGCAGGAGAAGGGTCTTAGCACTGTCACTCAAGCTCGTGTACAAGCTGCTCCCACCCTCTCCTTTGCTGGTCCACCACAGTGGAGTCTGCCATGAATGCTCAGACTAGTTAGCATGGCCACCGATGACATCAGATAAACGATTTTCCTGCAACGGTGAGTTGTTTTTCCACCATTGTACACGTACACAGAGTTAATTGACAGCGCCAAGGCCCTCCCCCTTGCTCTGATTGGTTGTTTTTTACCAGGAGTGGTGCATTTCTTCAGACGGCAACAGTAGCTCATGGAGGAGATGGATCTTTTCACAGATTATTTGTCTCATGACAAACTGTCACAACATGGTGACAGTTTACCAATTTAGGTCAGGAATATCCAGGAGGAGATTCCTGGACGTTGAATCTCCTCCAAGAGTTGACCTTCCAGAATCGTCATGTATTGATCTCTATCCTCCTTCCTGCTAAACATAATCAACTTTTGTGACTCGAATAAAAAAACATCCCCCAGAGCATGACGCCACCACCACCATGTTTCACTGTGCGATATCTCAGATTGATGCCAGTTTGCCAGCGCACTGCTAGTTTCTGTTTTCTCTAATTAATCTGTCAACTTTTCACATAACAGCTGAACATTTGTTCTTGGAATAAATGAAACAAGTGGACTGAAATGACCTCTGAAGGTGAATGAGGGTTATCAAAATAAATGGAGTTCTCTTTTTTTCTTTAACTTTAACGCTCCCATTATGTTTCTTTCACTTTTTTTCCAAGCAGTACGGACATATTTGCAACGTAAGCAACCCAGTAGACTACTCTATAATCGTATGAATGGGCTGGACTCTGCACGTTTGCGTGCAGAAGATAAAAACAGCCCTGGGCAGCGATGCATCGGTGTTATTCTAAGAATGCCCGTTACATGCATGTTGTCACAGTGTACATGTCTGCATTCATTAGGCTATAGGGGCCACATGGGGACACATTATCCCCCCCTAACCACTATGCTTTATTATTTATGTCCTTTCTAGTGGATAACACGTGATCGTTACCTTCCAGTCAGATCAGGATTGTTTCCATGTCCACAGCTTAGCCCAGGGCCGCGTTGGCATGCTATCGCACAACGATGCCTCTAGAACTCCCTTCAACGGGACTAATGAGGTGTTGTTTATCTGCTCTGCGACTGACTGACCTCTTCCATTAGAGCCCCAAACTCCATCACTTGGTGTGAAAGTGTGTCACATCTACGAACATGCACCGAATAAAGGAAACAAATGGGCGTGCGGAGCATCCACCCTGCAAAAACTCAAAACCTAACCGAATATTTTTGGTACAGTTTCTAATAAATATCTTAGTGTGCTTGAAATAAGACAAAACTAACTTACAAGTAACTCTTCAGCAGCATATGAGCTTGTTTTAAGTCAATAATTCCCTAATATTGTTCTAGTTTCAGTTGCAGATTATTTCACTAAAACATGGGAGAAATTCATTGTTGTAATTGAAATAATCTACTGTACATGTAATTTCACCCAAGCTGCAAAGCTAACGCTACGCTGCATAAACACAAAAAGTATTTGTTCACACTAGTTTCTAGTGCAATATTGAAATAAAATACAAGTAACTTTTCAGCAAGATATGAGCCTATTGTAAGGCAATAATTTCTTAATATTGTTGATAAAGCACTAGGTCCTCTGGTAGATTATTTCACTAATAACATGGTGAAAATCTCTTGAAATAATCTGCCAGTAGAACTAGAACTTTTTTAGCGATATTCAAGAATTATTGACTTAAAACAAGCTCCTATAACTTGCTGAAAAGTTACTTGTACATTTTTATTTCAACTTCACTAACAAATTTGCACTAGAAACTAGACTGGAAAAAATACTTGGTAAATTTGTATGTTTTTGCAGTGCAGCGTTAGCTTTGCAGCTTGGGTAAAATCATATTCACATTCTATATGTGATACTCATATATATTTATAAAGATTAGACTTGTATGTATTAATATGCATTCAAACATTTTGTCTTTAACTTTTTTTCTTCTTTTTTTCACTTTGATACATCAGAACAGCAGCAGGGAGAGAGGAAGGTGAAGCCAGGGAAAATGCAAAAAAGAAGAGCTGGGAAGGGAAATGGGCTCCACAGAGAGGAGGTGGAGGTGGGGGGTGGAGGGAGAAAGGGAGCGTGTGCACTGGAGTGAACTGGGGCACCGGGGGAGAATGGAAACCAAGGATGAAAAGCAAAGGGAGACGGGGAAGGAGAGAGGGATGAGAAAAGAGGGGAGCCTTTTTTTACAGTCAAGCCATCACGCCACTGTCTGCCTGCCTGCAGGAAGGTTTGGGGGATCTGTGGAGGTTTTTGTACATCTTAATGCAGGATGTTGGGCGAGCGAGCTGCGAGGCGCATGTAGATCCGCGTGTCTGCTCGCGTGTAGTGCCCGTCTGCGTGTGTGGAAATGAAAAAGATTGCTTTAATAGGCTCTGGCATCAACTTCAACTCTTCCTCCCCTGTGTATTCTCACCCACACAGACATACACACACACGCTCACCCACACGCACGCACACAAACACAGTTTTTGTTTTTTTTTTCTTGATTTTTCTTCCCTCACCACCAATCTGATAAGTGGCATGCCTCATGCAGAGCCATCAGCCGACACTGGAGCTTAGTGTGACAGTCGCGACCCTCTCTCCCCCCCTCTGCGTCAACCCCCTCCTCCCCTACCAATGCACAGCCCCAGTCAAGACTGCGCAGGGGGACTCGGGAGGGCCGGGCCGTCACGCGGAAAGGCAGCGCGGTGAAAGCCGGAGAGGAAGGATGCTTACTGTCCTTCAGCCCCTATTATTCTTTCGCGGTGAAGGAGCACGCCTGAAGTGCTGGGGACTGGACCAGAGCAGGACTGAAGCGTGTGTGTTTTTCTGTGCATGCACTAGTACTGCCTGGAATATGGATAGCATGTTACAAAAAGCGTGACCAGCTCATCCGTGTGTATCACTACAAAAACACAAAACCTCACCAAGTATTTCTGCTCTAGTTTCTAGTGCGAATATCTTAGTACACTTTAAATGAGGCAAAACTATCTTATAAGTAGCTTTTCAACAAGATATAGGAATGAATTTTAAGTCAATATTTCCTTAATATTGATTTTTTTGAAAAGTACTAGCTCCATTGGAAGATTATTTCACTTATAATGATAATTTTCACATTTAATCTTGCCAGGTATTTCTTTTGTCTAGTTGTTAGTGCAAATATCTTAGTACACTTTAAATGACAAAAGTAAGTTGCAAGTAACTTTTCAGAAAGATATAGGAGCTTGTTAAAAGTAGATATTTCCTTAATATTGATGAAAAACTAAAAGTATTATTACTTATAACGAGACATTTTTGACACAAAATCTTAGTTTTCGGTCTAATTTGAAGTGCAAGATATGAGCCTCTTCCAAGTGCATAATTCTTGAATGTTGATTGAAACATCCTGGTTCTGTTGTATATTTCATTTATAACAAGACCATTTCCACCTTTTATAAGTGAAATAATCTGCCAGTGGAGCTAGTACGTTTTCAAAAATCAACCTTAAGGAATTATTGATATAAAACAAGCTCCTTTATCTTGTTGAAACGTTACGTCTAAGTTAATCTCGTCTTATTTCAAGTGTACTGAGACATTTGCACTACAAACTAGACCAAAAAAAAAAGATAGGTAAGATTTGGTGTTTTTGCAGTGTAGAAAGTTCCTCCACGACTCTTCCCTGCTCATGTTGTTAAAAACCAATGATGAACAAGCTTGGTTCATCATTACTACACTGCAGTGACACATGCGTTGGTTTCCTGCACACACACTCTCTCGGTTTAACACACGAGCCTCTCCGCTTCCCTACGACACGCGCTCGCATATTGTAATATTGTGCCACATTTGATTTGAAGACAGCAATTAGACGCCTCCACATGAGAGCCCTGACATCTGCTGAATGTAATCTGAGAGAAAATGATAATTGTTCTGCTTTTTTTTATTTTATTTTTTTCCCCCGCCTCACTTATCACAATGTCTGGGCTGAGGTATTAAAGGCAAGCGTGAGGCGCAGCATCAAGCTGGAGCCTCTGTGTAGCAATGAGTGTCATGTGGAGTTATCTGAACAATGGAGTAATTATATAAGAAGTCATAAAAAAACACATTTTTAATGTGAATGGTGAAGTGAGCATAAACAGTAACTCGTATTTGGATAAGATTAAGTAAAGTAAACTGAGGGAAATTAGTTTTGTTTTGAATATTTTTTTGGACTTTTTCTTTTTTTTTGTCTCAGTTTCAATATAAACTTTTAAAGTTTGAACAAAACAAAGTAGTGAACTTAATGTTAGGTCAATTTTTCAAATAAACATCTAAGAAATGTGACATGCACTTGTGTTCACGCCCAACTTACTCGTACACCAATAAAACTAAATTTAGTCCAATGAAATGCCTTCAGAAGTTAACAAGGTAACAAATCTGCCAGGGAAGGTAGTATTTTCTTTTAAATTAATATTGAGGATTTTTTTTTTTTAACTTAAAACAACTTTCTGAAAAGTTACTTTTAAGTTAATTTTGTTTTATTTCAAGTGTACTAAGAAATGAACACTAGAAACTAGATTTTAATTTTTTTTTTATTTTTTGGGTTTATGGCACACCCAAAAACTTTTCTTGTCCGCTCCTAGACTGACCAGGCCGGACAAGAAAGGTATTAACTAGTGAAGCAGCCAAAATGTCCACGGCTTGTCTGGAGGAGTTACAGAGAACAAATCTCAGGTTGGAGAATCGGTTGTCACGTTACTAAAACTGTTTCCATGTATGTTTTTTAGAAATACGATGGAAACGACATCTTTTGAAATAAATTCCTCAATTTCACAAGAACAATTTTACCCTCGCTTGAGAGGTTTTGGTTCTTGTGAAGAAGACTTGATGATCTAAATGAGTGAAGGAAACACATTTATTCTGACATACATTCTGACATAGTGAACATTTACCTCATGACGGATCAGCTGTTTCCACTGTTGGCGTGCAACAATGACATCTTGCCCAATAAATACCAAAACAGTCCTGAAAACCTCTTTCCATTTTTCTAATATGTGTGACTATGCTAGCTTGAAACTACAGCATAGTCAACATCTTAGAAAAGTACATTTTCCTGGTTGATTCGCTCCAAACCAGTAGATGGAAACGCCCTTAATATGCTTTTTTTTGGGTGTGTGTGACATTTCAAAAATTTGCTCAAAATTTGTGTGATGAATATCTAGTGTTTATCAAAATACTTTACAAATCTAACCTTTACAGAAGAGAGGCAGGGAAAAAGCCATTGTAGAACCATAAGCGGGTCAAAGGAGCTGAATACAGGACAATCCAGGAGGAACCCCTGTTAGAGGGTGCGAAAGACTCCAGACTGAGACGTAGTTTCACCTTCCAGCGGGGCAACGTCACCAAGCATTCAGTCAGAGCAGCAGTGGAAAAGCCTGGATAAAGGCATGCAGTAAGTATCAATGTGATTAAATGGGCCCTTAATGAAAACAAACGCCACATTTTTCCAAGTCTTCATTAGTAAGAACTGTATTTTTGGTGATCCCAAAGACTGGCACACCACATTAAGGCATGTCATGTGAGTTATAAAGAGGCCATGGGGGTACCAAATTAGTATCAAGACATCCCCCCACTGAGAAGATTAGCGACTCAAAAACAAGCCAGTTAAGTAACTAAACTCCAGAGTACGGCATATTAAAGCAAACACAAACGCCTTTGTCTGGCGTTAAATAATTGAATGTAACCATCAGATTGTTGCAGGGCTTCAGGACTGGGTGTTGACGGCTAAGCGATTTAGACATGGGGTGAATCAAAGTGATGGAATTAAAAGGAGAGGTTGGATGGGAGGGAAAGGAGGGGGGTTGATTTAACCCACCGTAGAAAAATGAGAGACAGTTTTGTCTGGTTGGGACTTCTCTGCTTTTGGCCACTCAGTGCAAATATGATTGGGCAGCACTGGGCCTCCGTCAGACGGCTCTGGAGTAATTAGGTTTGGAACGCTGCATGCAGTGCTCCAAGATAGACATAGAAGCACGGAGAGTAGGGGTGTGTGTGTGTGTGTGTGTGTTCGTGTGAGAACAGAGGTGGAACTGCGTGATGGAGTTAATTGAATCTGAAATCTTGTTGGCCTGAAATGAGATCCACCGATGTCTCTCACGCTGCGTCTCGTGCAGAGGGGCTGCAAACATGACTGAATTCATAAAGTGCCTTATTAAAGAGTTGAAATTAAGTGTAGCAGTGCAACTCTTTCATAGTCTACCAGGCCTATAACTGCTAATGATCCAACCCCGACGGAATGTCAACCCAAAGACAATCTCTTTCTTGTTTCACTCCTCCCTTTGTTGCTCCGTTCCACTTGAGCTTCTATTGCCTCTCCTTTCCTTCGCCATGATTTTACACGGAGGGCATTCAGTGTTTCTTGACTTTCTCCTAATCTATTTGATATTGTGCTTTTTTTTTTTAGGCGACGAGACACTTTGATGTTATTTCCCACTTTGGGCTGGAATCTCTTTGATCAATGCGAGGAAGGCTGCTCAACCTGAAATCTCTCTCCGAGGATAGGCAGGCCGATCCAAATGAAAAAACATTTTAAAAGAGCTGTGCACTGATCTGCGAAAGGAACGATTACGTTTTGTTTCTCTAAAACAGTGTGAGTAAACCATTAATATTCCCTGTAATAAAGCGTATTAAGCGTCTTCAAAGAGAAAAAGCAAAAAGCCCAATAAGCTGAATTAGAGATGCATAGCATGTTTGATATTGCGGAGACAAAGGTGAGAAATGCACAGGGGGGAATCTATTTATTTTCTCCTATGCGCTATGCAAATGAAGTGGGCCGCCTGCTACAGTGGAAGTCATTACTAGTCTGCTCACCAATCTCCTTGCCTGAGAATGTAATGAAACAGAGGCCTTTGGCTGAAATGACCTTTCCCATTGGTGGAGTTCCCTCATGTGCATAGACGCTAACAGACATGGTAGATATTTTATGGGAGAGACAATCACCGGCATGGCGAGGAGCAAGAACAAAAGCTCCGAAAATTGCTTTTGAATTGCAAAGATAGTATCAATCAATGTTGAATTACATTTCTGATTTCCATCAAAGGCAACCAATTAAAGGCAGGAACCGGATTCCTCTTGCTCTGTCACCGCCTCAACATGTGTTTGGCATGTTAAGAGAAAATATCTGCGTTTTTCTTCTTTTTTTCCCCTCCTCAACAGTCTTCAAAGAGTACGTCGGGGAATGTGAGATTCCTTTTTTTTCTTTTTTTTTTGTTGGATCAGAATTTCATTCCTTCCTGCGTTTGTCATGAAGGAATCTTAATTGGTGCTTGGCTTCTATACCATACCGTAACTCACGAGTCTGCTCCTGGTAAAGGTTGTAAGTTTGGGGAGAGAGGGTTTGAATGCATGGCTGAGATGGATAAAATGGTCTCGGGCAGCAGATTATTATCAAGGCATGTTCAGACCATTAGTGAATAGGTCGTTGGAGGCTTCACGCCTCTGTTGTGACTGACGGGCATTGCCTCGCAAAATGACTAATGTCCTCGAATTTTTCACATTTTGTCAAGGCACACTCATAAACAATGGGAACACACTAGAAAGGTCAAAAAAGTGTTGGCAAAGTTCAAAACAGGGTTATGTTAAAAAACAACAACAATCCCAAGTTGTTGTTTCCCAGGGAAAACGGGAAACTTCTGGACTCTTCTAGTCCAGAAGTTCTTCACACTACACTCAGCCAAGTACCTTGACACCATCAGTGGCAAAGTACTTTGGTACTATTCCAAAATACTTGGCAAAGTACATCATTGTAGCCACAGATTCTCCGGAACAGTCTAACAGAACCTCGACTGTGGCCACCAATAGGTTAGGTGGGTCAAGTGTCTTGCCCAAGAACACTACAATGAACGTGGTAGATTATTTTTCAAAAATGTCATGTTTGCAGTTTTATTTTGCTCGATTGTGAGCAAAAATGCCTCTTTGGATTGTAAAAGTTACAGAAACCTTGAACTGGACCTACAGTAGAATAGCTGCAGATTAAGTATTATCAAGTGTTGGAATAGCACAGCCAAAGAACAGACCTAATCCATATGAGAATTTGTGGCAAAATGTGTCAATTGTGGTTCAAAGACTCTAGATTTGAGCTGAGGCTCTTTTGCCTCTCTAGATCAGCAAATCTGTTAGAGAGAAATGCCCCAAAAGACTCCCAGCTGTAATTGCAGCTAAAAGTGACTCAAAATATTGACTCAGGGGTCACTGAATACTATCTAACACATACAATCCCAGTAACATACACAGGTTTGTGCTTATGATATCAGTAAATGTGAAAAGGGTTTAAGGGGTAAAGATTCTCTAGCAACGCACTGTCAACTTGCTACCCCAATGGAATATAGACAGCTTAGAGGCATAGAGATGTTTATTGTGCTACATGTTTTAATATTTATTTGTGGAATGATTTTGCAATCAGCAGATATACTTTTCGGATTTAGCCATTTCTTTCCAGTATTTGCTCTTGTCATTTTGAAATTCTGAGTGCAGCTTTTTTAGCTCTTCTCAAAGGTGTTTTAAGATGACTAATTCAGCTTTAGAGGAGGACTGTCCCAAGTTATTTATCTAACCCTGCATCCTCTGGACTCCTACTTTTGCTCATCCTCACTTTGTTCACCATGACAGTCACTCCACCCCCCTCTTTTCTTTCCGTATATCCTGACACAACCGCCCATCCCCTCCTGTTTCACCGCTGGAGATTCATCACGGCATTGACAGAAAGTTCTCTCCCGTCTTCCTCGGAATGCTTGGAGGGATGTATATCACGGCTCGGCAGTTCTGCTGTCTCCGATCTCCAACGGTCTCACATGCGATGCTTGGGCCGACGCGCGTTCATGCCTGTATTTCAGTCTGACTGTTATGACACGAGCCGACTGCCCCCCCCACCCCCATTTCCCACCACCTCTCCTTTAGGTTGAAAGTCATTCATTTGAGCGGCACAAAGCACATTTGTCTCTAGACTTGTCAGCATTAAACTTTGTTTGCAAACAAGAATCAACAGAAGAGAACTATCTTGTAAAATTGTGTTAATCAACTTATTTTTTATAACAAAAAAAATAACATTGACATTAACTAAGAAATCATGACCTGACATAAATTTGTTATAATAAATTTGCTTAATGGAAACACGGTAATTTTGGAAAAACCAAACGTTTTTTTGATAAAAGTTTTTGTTTTAGGACGAGGTGGTTTTTCGGCCATATTAAAAGAGTTGCATTATGCAAAACTACACTTTTTTCACATCCCACAAATGATCAACAGCCAGATGTTACAACGACAAAGAAGACAACGGGAAGTAGTAGGAGGATCACGTTTTGTTTTTGTTGTGAGTCATTCAAACATATTGAATCCATATTTCCTCTTAATAGTCAGCAACTCCAATTTCCCCAAAACACTGCATATGTTCCCAAATATAAGGGGTTTGGGTAACACTTTATTTGATGGGTTGTAAATAAGACTGTCATGACACTGTCATAAACATGACATAACACCTGTCATGAACATGAGTCTTCATGAATATTTATGACTGTTGTCATAAAGTGTCATCCGGTAAATCATGACACTTTTAATACAAAGTTGCCATTATTCAAAATGTCTTTGTTATGACAACTTGACATTAACTAAGAAATCATGATGTGGCATAAATTTGTTATAAAAGTGTTATTGATTAAACTTTAGCTTTAATAACATAAAGCTACATAATTTTTAAAGTTTGGGAGGAGTTCGACAAAGATTTCTCTTATATTTGTAATAAAAATGTGGCTTGAGACGACTTGCAAAGAAGCTTCAGTAATAGGCGGTCTTGCTTTTCCATCATCTACCACTGACGTCTGTCATCTGAGAGCTGAATGCTTGTGGACGAGGCATGTGGCAGAAGCCTAGCTGAGGACACAGACTGCAGTAGTGATCAAAATGGCCCATTAGGAATGCAGTGTGCTGCTCTCTATCTAGGTCACAGCCTGAGCCACCTACTCTAGGTCTTCCCTAGAGACCTCACCATGCTGCCCATCTCCACCCTATCTCCTCCCCAACCCAGCACCCTGTGTGGAAGTGTATGATTGGGACATTAGCTTACTACCAGGGTGTGTGTCTATCAGGGAACCTGAGCTCGTGTGACTTTCTGTTTCCTGGACAAGCTGTGCCTAAGGAGGACACTTGATAGTTGTTCATGTTTCACTGTCTAATTTGACAGAAGCAAAGGATGACTGAAATAGTAATTCACATAGAGTACCTAGCAAGAGTTTTAGTAATCATTGAGCAGGTAAAGTCACAAACAGGTGTGGAGTAAGATGATACAATGATTTTTTATGTTTCTACTTATAAAAATTTTAAAAATATGTGAAAAAAATCTTCTCACTTCTCCACCCAAACACGATCTTTTTAGAACCGTCTTATGCTGATTTACATCTGCACGCAAAATAGCTCAATCGGACCGGTTGAGGAATATGTAGCAATTTTGCTACATATTCTCCATTAAACCAAACATTTTCTAACAAGTTTTCATACAGGATAGCCTACAGGATGCTATATCTATATCCCTCCTTTCTACCTAGTCTACTTTACCCTCCTTGCTGACAAAAAGCTCTCTGTCATGAAGGTAAAACTTGTGGCGTGAGCAACATGCAGTTTTTCTGTCGACACATCCTCCCACTTGAGTTGTAGATCTTTGTCGTTGCTTCTTGCCCAGTTTAGATGAAAGCCCCTGTCTCAATCTGAAGGAATACTTTTACAAGTCACTGTATAGAGATTAGCCTATACACAGGTGAACTCTCTTTTCTAGTTAGGTGACTCCTGGAGCAGTTTTATTTAGAAGTACAAGTTAATTGTGACTGAATGCACAGCACTTCTTCACATTTTTATTTCTAAGTATCCTCTGGATGGTCCTGCAGGTGAAACAATCCCTGGTAAACAGACCATTTGTTTTTGACTTGGATGTCAAAATTGTTGACATCCAAGTCTTTGTAGAGAGGAATCCATGTAAAGTTCTACTTCCTCAATACAAACTCTCTAACCTTTAATGGGTCCTTAACTCACTACATATTGTTTTCCTTCCGCTACTCAACTATGCACTACTTTCTGTTGGTGCATCACATAAAATCCCAATGTAACGCAGTTAAGTTTGTGCTTGTAATGCGACAAATTAAATAGAAATTCAGGGGATGTGAATACTTTTTCGAGCCACTGTAATAACAAATCACACACATAAAGCTTATCTTGATACCTGGGGTGTTAACAGATAGCCTGAAGGTTTCGTAGGAGATTGCCCTTCAGAAACTCTACCTCACTGTACTCATATACTTCAACTAATGGATTTATGAATGCATTCCAACTGTTTATTTGTGTAGTAATGAGAGGCTTTAATCAGGGTTGCCAGGGACTTGAAACATTCCTCTGAGTGTCTACAAAAACAGCCCTCCCCTCATCGCACATGTCCACACACACACACACACGCAATGCAGTGATTTATGGGAAACATTATAGGCAATCATGTCGAGCTGGGCCGTGTCCTTAGCATTGTTCAGCCTGTTTGAAATATGGAAGAGCCACGGTGCCCCCCTTGATACACAGATTCATAAAGATACAAGCTAGCTCACAAAAAAACACAGATACATGTTTGGCTTTCTTTTTCTTTAAGTATGAGTAATTATAAGAGGACGAATGCGGTACTCTCTAGCTCGCAAATGCTCAAACATATGTATTAGTTAGAAACTTTAGACAGACCTCTGCTGCAAATGTACTAGTAGACTCGCACGTCTTCAGCTCAACAGTCTCTTTGATAGTGATAGTTGTTAGTTTAAAGGCAGAGAAGATCCTCTGCTATTTGCTCTGATATCATTTCAGTTCCTCAGATGTTACTGCGGTTCTGTTTATCTTGTTTCTGTCTGGTCTCTGTGGCTAGAAAAAAGAAAAAGAAAAAAAAAAACATCTCTCAGTAAGAGCGGATTAACTGGGATGCACAAATTTGTTTTCAAAATACCCTCGGCATATGTTTTCACAAGAATGACTAAAAAAAGAAACATATTGGACACCCATGGGCTGGGATGCCACACAATAAAAACCTTTCGGCTCGATGTGACGAAGGATTCTCCACACGTATTTTGGTTCAGACCATTTCGTCTTTATCTCATTTTTCCTTTCGGGGGTGTTGAATGCGGGGATAAGAAATGCTTATGAAGCTCCGCTTGTCTTTGGCTGCCAACGTTGGCCGACTACCCGACCACCACTGGAACGTAGCTGTTGATCAGGCCATTGGACACGCTCGCAAGCATGAAATCAAAAAGCGGACAACTCAGAAAGATTACTTCTAAAAGAGGAACTCCAAGATAGAAGGAAAGCACACAGAAACGGAGGGGAACAGAAAAGGCACGAAGCGCTGATAGACACAGCTGAGAAAAATTTCAAGGCACCAAACAATTTCGGAACAGTGCGCTACAACGACCAGATCCATTCACCTGGCAGAAAATCTTCATTTGTATGTAAACAGGTTGGTAGCAGCAGGGATATTTGGGTAGAAATAGAGCATTTAAATGCCATAATTTGACTTGACACACAATGCGCACCTGAAAGTAGTTTCTTTTTCAATATACTTTCCACGGTTAGAGACCGCATGCAATGTTTCTAAAACTGAGCAGCATCCAGCATTACGGTTTTGTTCCTGCTCGTCTGGGAAACCTAAGAGGCGTAGAAGTTTGTGACGAGAATCGTTTTCCCTCCTATTCGCCCGTGTCGTCGCCCCCTTACTGGGACTCAGTCTGATGTCATGAATAAATGCATGTCATGCCGCCACGGTGAATAACACGCCGCTTTCCCACCCAGGACGAACCATTCTCAACCTCATCGTCCTTTCCCTCCTTTGTTTTTACTCCACTGCTGAAAGACTTTAGAAGGACTTCACCCCCCAGAGCCGAAGCCAATCATAGAGTCCGGCCCACCGCTTCTCTAGAAAAGATTTGGTTGAGTTTGCTCACACCCTTGGCCAAAACACGGGGCTGTCACGGTTGAAATCCCTAAAGTGCCAGACGTTGAATTCTTGTCTAGTCAAATGAGTGATTTCTTTCTTCTGAAAGGTCATTTTTTGTCTTGGCTTGAAGTTGATTTTCTTGTGATGTGTCAAATTCAAGTCTCTTGCGAGAAAGAAGTCTGGCAAAGCAGATAAAGCTCAGACTAACCCTACGGCCTATGGATAATCAATTCCTCGGGGAAAAAAGACAATGGACTGCAGACTGGTACATTAAGGCAACTTCCCTTTCTTCCTTGACGTTACCCTGCCAGGAAAGCGAATAGTTGCATGATGTTCAGGGTAAAGTAAAAATGTGCTTTTTCTTTCTTTTACTTGTCTCTATTTGAGTACTTTTTATTCACAACATTTGCTTCAACACACAAGTCAAAAGGTCAGACAAATCAATTAAATTTCCTAATAGGTTGTGGTGTAGATCTGTATTCAGATTCCTACGGTATGACAACCTTGAATGCAAATATTATGGTTTTTATTAACACAGTTTTAACTTGGATGCAAAGTGTAATGTAGAGACAACTCTACAGATCGCTAGAGATAAACTCCAGTCGCTCTGGTTACACCAGTACTCTTCTTGGCATCTTGTAATAAAATCTTTAAACTATAGGAATGTTTTTTTAAGAAATTGAAATCCCTTTTCGACAATTAGGCTCAATGGTCACAAACTGGATTTGCCAGAATCTGTAATCTCTGTCGAACAATTTAACTGGCCCATATGGTGCTAATTTTATGTCTGACGTTATGGTGATTTACTCAAACTGGGTTTTAAAGGAGCTCTGTTTTGTGTAAAATTATCCAGTTCAGTTTTAAGATTTTTTCATGTATATATAAAAATTACAATCCACTGGATTGATGGCGCACTATGGGGTAGATTTTAACAATTAAAATAGAAAAAAATACAACAGTAATCAATTTAATTGATTGCTTCTGTAATCAATTACAGCAGTAAAATGTGGGAGTACTGTGATGTGAGCAGGTCGATATTGAGGCATATATTGCACATGTGGTTTAAGAGCTTATTGCACTTGATGTAGTATTAAAGCAAAACTGAGCATTACTCTCTCAATTCTTACAGCTTGGAGTGTCATCATAATTGTAACCAGAGCTGAATATTCAATCAAAGGACTTTAAATCATAAAGTGGAGCTGATCAAATGTAGGCCAGACTATTTCAAAAATGATGAAATTGATATTTAGGTTAGCACTGAGAGGAAGCTTGGTATGAAATTCCTGTTTGCAGTTAATGGTTAGCATACGCTACCATTGTTGTGTTCTACGGAGGATCCAAAATGCTCCCAGACGAGTATTTAAGTGTTATAGGTTGGTGTTGTGGTGCTTCTAATTCACCAACAACTAAATAAGTTCTTATGTTTTGTACTTTCACAAATTGTCGAGCCAAAATTACTCACCATCAATATTTCATAAGCTGCGTTTCCATTGACCTCAAAATTGAACAAATTGGAGATATGAAAATAAATTTATATAATGAAAAAATGGCAATTTAGAAAAAACCACACCTTTGTTTTAGGATTAGGTGGTTTTTTGGCTATATGAAAATGTGGGTATTTGGAAAATTGCAATTGCAACACTTTTTCACATCCCGAGTCCTACAATCAACAACCGGATGTCTCTACTGGCAGAAACGACAACGAAAACATCAGGAAGTAAGAGGATGAGGGCGTGGCATGTTTTTTTAATGACTTAAAACATGACTTTAATTGCATTTATTATTTATTGGAAACATGTCAATTGCGAAATGGTGTTTTTTCGACACTAGCAGAATATCGACAAAGTTTTACTCCTATGTAGATATAGTAGCATCTTAAAGCCATGAGCTAACAGTAATTGACTTAGGTCTTATTACAACTCATTTAAAACTGACATTGTATCGACAATCTGCTGCCCAACGGCAAAGCTTTTTAGAAGTAACGCTCTCTTTTTTTCCATTCAACATTTTATTACATTGGGCAGAAATGTAAGAAGTTATGAGTCTTTAGTTGTGTTTCTATGTGCCTGTCTTAACTTTGTGATGCTCTCCAGCCTTCCATTAGCATACAGATAGCATATCTTTGTTTTTCTCTTTGAGAAAATACGGTTTTAATGGATCTTTACAGCAGATGAAATCTGAAGGTGGGCGAGTAGTTATTTATTTTCCTCTTGAGTGCCACCAGCACACTTTCAGGGGACGGGTGCTCAAACACCATCAGACCTCCGCGGGGGGGCTTTGCCATGGGAGATATAGATTAAGTTTCAGGTTGGCCGAGCAGAAACCGTAATGATTCTCACTGTCTGCCCTTGAAATTACCTTCTCATCGCATACACGGATTGATACACACAGTCTTTTTTTTTTTTTTCCTCTTTTCTAACTCACCTGTTTTTCAGTCGCAAATCTGAATAATGGCAAATGCTTTAACACTCAGAGTGAGTGCATCATTTCAGGTTAAACCCCGGTGGTCTTTTATATCCTTTCACACTCTGTCAAAGCCTACACATTTAGGCAGCAGAAACTGGATGCAGTTCCTGCTTTTGTTTCTCCCTAACTCAGAGAGTAACTCTGAACTAGCCTCAAAAATTCCCCACAGAAGATGTCAAAACAGATTAGCTTCTCTTAAATCCACTCCCCAGATTAAATGATTGTACAAATCAAACTGGCTTTGAGGCTTTGCATAATTTATTTTTTTTCTCTCCCTCTTTAGAAATTCTGTCTTTGACTTTTTACTTCTCTGTTGTGTTTGAGCCTTGACAGACTATTAGTCCATAAATCAATGGAGATGATGTATGAGGCACCCGGTGCTGGGGGGGTATAAACCTTTCTGTTTTCTATGATATATGACCATGTATCGTGTTGGATAAATTACAGTTTCACTAACTCCCTTTCATGTATGAGCAGAGTGTAGCATTCAGTTCATCAGTAACATGCCAAGTGTCGATTAGCATTTAAAAACATTTTATTGGGGGGAAAAATAAAACAACGTAATTGATGTAATAATCAGGAAATTAAGATTGAGTATCTTGAATTGAATATGTTTGATCATAATTTGTCTTGTACAATGTGTTCAACACATACAGCTCCAAAGACGAGTTTACAAATGTACTCATGAATCTTATGTTGATTTTGGACTATTAATATTCAGAAGTGTTTGGAGGTTGTTGTTTTTGTTTTCATATGAAATGATCATACAGTAAACAACATCAATTATTAGTACAAATGAGAATTGGGAACATGGCTTTTTATGAACCCACAGATTTTCAAAAATATACATACTGGCTCACATGTAGATAAAATAGATTATCTACATATTATTATCTTTATAATAAAGATAATAATGCTTTATTTTTCCAGAGGGATGGGGTTATTTTGAAAGCTTTTTTAATGCTGGCTTGCTTTTTCTGTTCCAAAACCGGTCAAGCATCGCGGCGGCAGCGTTAAGTTCAAATTCAAAAATACTTTATTGATCCCAAAGACAAAGACAGAGCACCTGCTCCTAACTGTAACCAACAGCTAGGGGAATGAAAACTGAACATATTTTGGTGATGTTTGTAAAGACACATCAAAACTGGGTTTGGAACCTTTTAAAACGGCTAACATGAAGCTTATGGAGCGACATGGACCTCATTGATTTGTCTATACCAAATGATTTTTGTAATCAAGAGACTATTTAATGGGGGTTTTTTTCTGCTCTGTGTTAAAGTAGTATATAAAGTCCTGTGAATTCCATTTAATTTTTCTCCCAAATTCCACTTAAATTTTTCTGAATTGCGTTTCGCCCTACTTATTAACCCTTATTATGGTGCAAAATGT
Organism: Alfaro cultratus; assembly: GCA_903066825.1. Taxonomy (NCBI): domain Eukaryota; kingdom Metazoa; phylum Chordata; class Actinopteri; order Cyprinodontiformes; family Poeciliidae; genus Alfaro; species Alfaro cultratus. The sequence continues at coordinate 20,753 of CAEFZX010031268.1, read as the reverse complement.
TTGGGTTTGTTTGAAGAACCCAAACATTCCTAGTTTTCATGCTAAAAGCCATAAAATCGTGTTTTTATCATGAAAGAAAATCTGCCTTTTAGAATTATTAAAATACTTACATAGGTTCCGCATTTTATTGTGTATTCCATTTTGTTTATTAAATTCTGTGATTCATCTGCATTTTCCACATCTCAGAAATCATAGGGTCCTAAATATACAAGTTAAGGTGACTGGAATAGAAACATCTGAAGCATTATTATTGTTGGCAATAGGTGCATTTTCTGTATTGACACAGTTTTAAAGCTTTATGGATCCGGATGAAGGAATAATAAATGTTTCATAATCATTAGGTAACATTTTGGATGCTCTTGGTTCATACTGACAAGACTCAGACTACCAAAGTAAAAAGGCTCACCTTGTTGTCAGAGAAGCAGCAGATTTCCTAAATTGCCTTTTTTCTCCCCCTTTCTTGATCTTGTGCTTTGATCTGTTCCTCTTTCAGGACACAATAGATGTGGGAACAGTCTTTCATATGGAGCTGCTGCATGCCCAAGGTCTTGCTCAGCTTAATCAGTCAATATGTTTCACAATAAAGACATCTCCCACTTTATTAATGTCGATCCAGAAGAAAAGGGATTTAAAGTTTCTACTCCCGTAAGGTTTTGTTATGCTTTCAGAGGAAGAATTGCAATTATAAGAGAAAAGATAAAAGCAAAATTTCACCAGAGCGTAAATAAACGTCATTCAAGCAAGGTATTTGTCATCTTCGTTAAGCAGACATATTCTATGAATTACAATATTTTTTATATTTTTTCAGCTTTATCACCAAGTGAAGCACATTATCACACACAGACAGATTTTCCACTTACAGTTAATTAAATAAAATGACATTTAAAATGAGAATATTACAAAAGACCAATAAAAAACACATTTGAATATTTATCCTTAATGATCAGTTTGTTTAATACCTGGTTAGAGGTTGCCAACGTAAAAATATATATTTTTTTATTCTGACAAAATATCCCCATCTGAACACATATTCTAATTTACTGAACATGGCTGTATTAGCAAGAGATTATTGTTTATGAAATAATCTGATGACGTCTGAATGGACGATCTGTACCACAAGTGGCAACACATTACTCTTGTAAAGCTGCAAATGAGAAAACATTGGAATTCCAAATAGGTTTCTTCCAAACCCGTTCGCAAGTTCCATGTTGTTGTAATATAAAGTAGGACCAAAGAAAAGAAAAGAAAAGAAAAAAAAAACATTCATTAGGGAAGCAGCCTCCCTTTCCATGAATATATCTGCTTCCATCGCATAAAAGTCAAATCTTGTCTGATGTAATTTTTCAGCTTTCAGAGAAAGTTTTCAGACTGTCAAGAAAAGCTCTGCTGCAAGGAAGGTAAAAATAAACCTGGAGCGAACCACTGCAGGGACTGGAGACTGCAGAGCTTAGTGCTTTCACAGTCTGAAAATCCAAAAAAGTAAATAAAAAAAACCCCATGTGAAACAATGTCTGTACATAAAACGCATTGAGGCACATTGTGGAACAAAAACGCTCAATAAAACCCAGATCTTTGTCAGTGATTATATTTATTGGATTTCTTGCCACTTGTGGCCACCTGCTCTCATGTCTGCACCCTTTCCTGCTACTGCTTTGTCGTTAAAGTTCTCAAATACTTTTATGAAATGACCTCATTTCGACAGTCTGCTGGTTTCTCTGGCTGTGATGCTGCTCTCCCAACAAACAGCTAGTAGCAGCAAACCCTGTTTTACTTTGACTTATGAGATGCTGCCAGTGACATTCACAGTCTCTGCCCAAGATTATCTCAAAACTTACTTTTGATCAGGTAGACTGTATGAAGCTAGCACAACTCTGAAGACAAGCTGTAGTCTTCAATTTCTATCGGAAATTGAAGTACTTATGAACATTATACAATGGAACTTTATCATGACGTGGCGATTCAAAGAGTGGATGGTATTGTCTAGCACTCTGCTAAATTGGCTTAAAACCGTGTCAAATTTTGATTAAAAATCTGAGTAAACAAAGATTACATTTGGGGTTCCTCAAGTCTCCCTTTTCGAGCCACTTTGACTCAATGTCGGTACGATCCTAGTACCTCAGATTACGGATCACAATATTGGTTTGCATACGTATGCTGATGACACATGTAATTATATTTATGTGTCATTATGAGACCACAATACCTTAATGTTGCTTCATTTTCTCCAGAATAATTTTAATAAGTCAAACTTAAACAATTGATAGTTTTTGGTCTCAATTATGTGAGGTTAGAGGTCAGCACCTAACTGACAGAGATCTAGGTCAAACGTCTTCCTTTACCCAGAAGACTAAAGATGGGTACTGGACAGATCTTTAACTTTGATAATACAAAACATAGCAATGCAACAAACAAGTACAGTAACCTCATTGAGTGGCTTAGCCAACATAGACTTCAGTCGTACAGTCAGTATGTGGACTGAGCTGACACTTTAAGTTTACAAATAGAAGTACAACTTAAAGGTTTCAGAGTTTTTGTAAACAGAAGTAGGTGAAACTCTCTCCTGATATGCGTGAGAACCTGGTGACCAGGCACCATGTCATGTTTTGCTAACACGTATATATCATGACCACACATCCTCAGGAACCGAACAATTTCTACCACAAGAATCATTAAAGCCACTCACTTTGCCTTCTCCTCCGTTTTCTATCAACCTATCACAAATTCTTCTCATTAAAATGTAAAAAGTTTGCAGCCAGTTTCCTTCCCCTACAGTTTGCCAGGATGCAGATATTTTGTTCTCCCTGCTTGAGTCTAAATCGCGAGTTGTCACAGCTCCAATCACTTGGTGAAGCTCAGGAAGAAAAAAAAAAATAGCTTATCCTTTCTTTAGAAAAGCTGACTTTGACCATTTTTACTGTATGGCTTACGTTTCTACTGATAACGCACACTTTTTGTTTTTTTACCAAATGGAGTTCAGAAAGAAAGGAAAAATCACTGTTTGGTTATCTTTATGCAACTTGATGCATTCTGATTCTCCTTATATTGAATAGGCACATTATTATTTCAGTATTGAATTGGTGCCCTCCGAGATTGTCTTCACAATACAAACACGGCCTGCACACCCTGACAGTTTGACACTTTAATTTTCAACAAAATGTTTTACCTGAACTTCCCTGATAAAGTGAAAGAAATTGCCCTCATAAATATATTTATGCTGTGTTGTATACTGCATGCTTCCTCCTCCATCCTTCAGGTAGGTGCTACAGAGTGCTATCTGCAAAATAGAGCCACTACAGTGACAGTGTCTTTTCTGAGTCTATCTGTCTGATGAATAAAACAAACACCTTACAGCCCGACTAGTTAGCTAGCCTTGACTCTCCTCTAAAGTTCCTACAGTTACACTTAATGTGTGTTCACTGTGATTCCTTGGTCATTAAATCCGATTCTGACTCATCTTTTATTTTTCTAGGTTTGGAAAGGGCAAGAAGGACGAGGACAAGGTGGAAAGAAAGAGCTCAAGAAGATCGAAAGCTGAAGATATGCAAGCATATGAAGATGAAACCATCCAAATGAAGCAGGAACAGGAAAGGTAAGCGCAGATTCTGAACTAGCTAATGGCCACCCCTCACCCCCAAAAAATGATACCTGAAGAGTTTACTCAAACAAATAAGTGTAAACATCAGTACCCAAAATTGCTGTTTAATTACTGAGATTATCTCATAGCTAATAATTCCCTAGTAGTTGAGTTATAAAAGTGTGAAGTTTAGTCAATAAGGTCATTTAAGGTGACCGTGTCTCCATAGCCAGTGTTCCTCTCTATGTGGGCATGAATATGGGCAGGAACATGTTGGCCATGAGCGCAGGAGCTGCGGTCGACGTTCTGATGATGTCATTTTGAGTGTGTACCCTTGATCGGCCAGTTTTTCTGAAATCTCCAGACATATTTTTCCGTTGCTGATTGCCCTGTCCCGTTGACGCTGTATGCACTCTTCCGCCAAAAATTGATAAAAAGGTTTTGACCTTGAGGTCAGACCCTTTTATGGACCTGCATCTCGCAAACTACCACTAGATGGCATCTCGTAGTAGAGTCTTGTCAAGTTCCTTAAGTTATCGGCTGCCTTCTGCATGACATTCAAAAATGACTGATTTGCTGCAAAGGCAAGGAGAATTTGATGACAGAAAAGGGAAGAAAAATGGTAACATGATCGAGTAAAACATGACGCCCGTATGTGTCACCCTGTATGCTTTGGAAAGACGGTCAACCCTCTTTATTCAAGAGAAACGTCAGGTTTTTAAGAAAATGACCGCACATCGATTAATCGTTTGTTGAGCGATAAAATCAATCAACTTGTATTGATTCCTGTTAGGGATCATGGATCAGTTTCAGTATCTGGAAATACTTGAAGAAGTCACATTGCCATATGCAGAAGAGGAAAAGGCCCTGACAATCCCAAACACACCGTCTAGTTTCCAGATGTATAAGATTGACATTTTGGAGTGGGCATGCCAATTTTTAGACCGTAGTCTAACAGAAATCTTTTGGATTTACTTGGGAAAAAAAAAAAGCTGTTTCTGCGGCACAAACCAAGAAACTCTGAGGAATTATGGAATGTGGGTTGGAATACCTGTTCACAACAACCAGGAGTTGACTCCATGAAAAACAGATGTGGAGCAGTTCTTAGAAACTGGACAGCCATGGACAGTTTGCCAATGTTCAAGATGTGTCTTTCCATTTCAGCAGCACATTGAATGAATCAGTTATGAATTCTAGTGGCCCATTCCAATCACAGCTCTTAGTGTCAGTCCTGTGGATTCAGCCTTTTTGTTTGGTGATTAACAATTAACAACCATCAACGAAGGTTGTTAGTCTTCAAAGAACACACTGTTTCTCTTGAGCCCATCCTTGTGGTTTTGTGTCTTTTGATCGCATTGTGGACGTCGGGATGTACAAAAGAATCGGGCGTCGCATCAACCTCGCTGCCGTGACCTCACTCCTCACCAGCATGTAACTCTCACCAGTGAGGAAGACGGCATCGGTGGTGGGATGAATGAAAAGGCAGCTTGCCGCCTCTGTTGTTCTCCACCAGCCAAATGAACTCAGTAATCAAACTGCCGTTGGTAATGACGGCTAATTGAATAGAAACAATGGAGCTTGATAGCGCGCCCTCTTACAGCGACGGAAGAAAGAGATGGATGGTTGTCGAGAGTGAAATGCACAGACACACACACACGCAGAGGGAGAGAGAGACTAAACTGTCACAAAGCCCGTCTTCCCTGCTGAATGGAACATCTGGAGGTTTTCCTCCAGTAACTGCACCACGTCGCTTCGTGGTATTGAACTGTGATTTGCAGTGAAGGTCCGATCCATTCAGACCGTGAACCTCTCTGGCTGTGGGCCTGGCCTGTTTCTTTCAGTGAGCTTTGGAAACCAGCAGGCCTGTTTTTTCCCCATCCAGACCCATCTCCTTTTGAACGGCTCCCAAACAGCAAGAATCGATACAAAAACACAGTGGGCATGAGATAATGTTCGGTGCCATGGACAAGTTTTCATGCCTATTGAACCTTTTTATTTAGTTTTTTATTTTTTTACATTCTGTTAACCTCAAACCCTTATTGGGATTAAATGTGACGGAACAGCACAAAGCAGCTCATGTTTGTGAAGTGAGAGGAAAATGATAGTTTTTACATCTAAAGTCTGTATTTATTTTCACCTCTCTGTACTCCGATGCTCATATATTGCATCCGCTCTTTTAGAAGTAACCTATCTAGTAAATGCAGTCCTCCCCTTCTTAAAATGTAAATTCACAGTACAAACCTACCAGGACAGTGCTGTCCACTTAAACTGAAAGGCTTAATGGAATAAACATAAATCATAGAAGAAGCCAGGAGGCCCATAGCAACACCGAGGTAGCAGCAGAGATCCACTATGAAATCTGTTGAGAAAACATCATCAGTTGCACACATTTAATGGAATCGAAGGACTAGAAAGCTGTTGTTGGAAAAAAAAAGTTTTTAGTTGTCGCTAAAAAAAAATCATAACAGCTTTTATTTGCAATTTTCTTCAAGTCATCTAGGGATTATGACGATGGATCTAAACACAGGGCAATCCTGGAAGATTTGCTAAAGCAAAGTGAGCCATGTGAGCCAAATGCGTAATGAAGAATACTTTGCTGCAGCATGGGATTTTTATCAACAATGGCAAAATGTGGGCCTCCAGTAAAATTGCTTGATTTAGGTTTTTCCCCAACAAGAATGTTAAATAAATACTCCTAAAATTAAAATAAAAGGAGCCTTTGGTTGAATTTGATAACAAATAAAACTAAATACTTCTAGTGGCTTTTACTTTTACTTTTTTAGGCAAAAAAAATGGACAAAAGACTCTTTTTGCAATTGCAAATGTGGATAAAATGTAATCAAAATGTGTAAAACACCTAAAAAAAAAAATCTAACTTTTGTGAACTTTTTGGCTAAAAGATACGAACCTGCAGCGTAAAAGCTACTAGACCATTCACCTTCAGCAGAACAACAGCAAACATTCAGCCAGAGCAATAATGAAATGCTTCAGATGAACACTCTTCTGTGTGATAAAAGTCTGGACCGGCAATAGAGGATAAGAGGCAAGCCTTGGAGGTTTATGTTCAGACACTCCAACTAATCTGACCTTTAAATTATTTTGTAAAGAAAATGTCCAACAATTTCTGTTTCTAGATGTACAAAACTGGTATAAAAACACTCCAACATGTTAAGTTAGTAACACCAAATATAAATTCAGAGGTGCTAAATTCAAATGTGTTTCTTCTATTTCACAATTATCCTTCACTTTGAGTTGGTTTATCCCATAAAATTCCAATAACGTACGCTGGAGCTTGTTTCTATGATGTCACAAAATATTCAAAAGTAATGAATACTTTTCAAGGCATTGAATAAACACTGTACCTGTTGTATTCTTCACTTCTGCCACACATTACTGCTGATTTGTCTTGTCCTGTTTTATGTCCGTTCTGCATCTCTTAGCTCTTCCCATGTTTCTTCTGCAAAGACTGACCCTCTGTTAATGGAAAGGAAATCCTATGGGAAATTGCGGTTTTTAATAATAGACCAACGTGCCATAAAGCCAACGTCCAAAGCATCAAGGTTAGGCACCGTGATGGCTCAGACGTCCATTACCGCTTGCGTTCTTTGGTGACATCGCTGTTTCGCTCTTCTACTGCGATAAATTTCTCAGTCGTAGTCATCCACAAAAGCCATCTGAGCTGATTGAGCGTTCTTTTTTTTCTTTCCTGAAATGGAGACCGGACATTTCTGAGTGCCTTTAAGAAATGATTGAGCTCATCAATTCAGGCTTATGACGACGCTGCGTCGGAGCACTACCCACAGCTGTGAACCCAAAGTGTCTGCTCAGCCGACATTAGTGATCATTAATCGGAGCAGACAGTTCTGACAAGGCTTTAAGTGATTAAAAATAGCAGCCAGTGAAGAGGTGAAGCAGATTACTTTATAAAAGGTTTGCTATAATAAGGAAGCGATGGTCTTATATTTAAAACTTTGACCCTTCTATGATTCTTGTAATTGATGGTTTGGCCTGCGGGGTTCACAGACACAATCCATCTATTTTAGGTTAGGTGTGATCCAAATTAATATCCTTTCAGTGTCTTCTGAGCTCTAAATGATGGAGATGAGAGTACATAAAACATTGACATCGCTACTGGAGCTAAGCTGTGTTGCATCACTGCCACAATGATTGGTTGCCTGCAGAAATTTAGTCAAATTTGGCAGTTTTTTACAAAGCTACTGTGCTTCGTCATTTCATGTTTCATTAAAAAGCATCCTAACCTGCACCAGGACGGAAAGAGCACTACACTGTACAAACAACTCAATTTAGATTAGTATTACAGGGATAGGTTGATTAGGCACAATAGGGTTCAGGTTGTAATGTCTAACATTTAGGCTAATAAAGAGTAAAACAGTCCATTTTTGCTCTATCTTTGTAGGGTTATGTGAGTGTTGGTGCCAGTATCCATCAGTCGTTGGCCACTAGGGTATAACCCTGAGACATAAAAGATAAACGGCCAAAACAAACCCAAACAGAAAATGTGTTTATGCTATGGGAGTAAGCTGGAGTACCCAGAGAGAAACCACACAAATACAGCAAGAACCTGCCAACAACTGAGGGCCAAAATGGCAGCATCTGTTACATTTGTAGCTGGTGCGGTTCACATTCACACGGCACTGTGGTAAACTGTGTTTACACCTCGCCTGTGGTGGCGCTGCACCAAGTCCTACCAAAAAGCAACAACAAGAAAACCGCAGCAGACGACACAGAGCGCAACTTCCTTCTTCACAAAATGTAAACAGAAATTAACAACTGTAAGATTTTTCTCTGGTCTTTATCAAAAGGCCACAAGCTATTTCTCTCGCTAATGCGAGACTTGTGTTTGTTTTGGTTGTATTTACCCAGAATGCCTTGCACTAAAGTCCATTTCCTGCTTTTGGAGTGGTCTCTGGCATGCTTTGGGTAAATACAACCTAATCAAATTGTGGAGTACTTGTACAGCAACCAAGAATAGGAACATTTAGTTGATATACTTCCCAGAACAGGAATTAAAACAAACCTGGAATCCAGAGAAACTCCTGTTAGTTTATATAGAGAAACTATTCATTACCTTAGATCAACATCTAGCATTAAGCTTTTTAATATCAGAGGAAGACCTAGAGAAACTCCTGTTACATTACAAATCTAGAAAAAACTTAGAAAGTACCATCTACTTTATATAATCAAGCATAGAGAACCAACATCTAATTTGATCAGATCAAGGATCCAGAGAAACCCCAACTGGTTTATAAATTACGGACTACTTATTGTTATTCTTATTAAACATGGGGAACAAAACGTTGTTCTGTACTTTTACCTGGTCTTTCTTTTGGTTGGTTGCTTTGTTTGCATTTCCTTCTAGTTCACGTAAAGCATTTTGAATTGCCTTGTTGCTGAAAATACCTTTGCATTCGAATCGCACCAGAGTTCACTTCAGTCGAACCAAGACCTAGGTTTTTTAGGTGGACCAGAGTTTTATTAGACATTCACACCTCCCCAAACGAGCTGGAGTTTAATTCAAGCAGACTAAACATGGCTGGTGTGAACCTTTGGGGTGTAGCTTGTTTCAGCAGAGCAAGCCAGTATTCTGGTTCTCTTTAGTCTGCAGACAGTAGCCATAACACTTTTATCTGACTGGCTCATGTTGGGAGGCCAATGGATTCAACAAGTTCCCTGATTGCATCCGTATCGACAGCCGGACTTATTCATCCAATAACATCAGGGTGAAAAGAAAGGATGAAAGACACACAGGCGTTGGTCGGGCTTCTATCAGTCTCTGGCTTATCTCTGCACATTCCAGTCCTGAAATTTTATTTTTCTGTCCAAAGTGATTGGACAAAAAAAAAAGAAAGAAATGTGACATTGTTCCGTCTCCATTTTCTGCCTGGGCTGAGCACCATTTTCTCTTTCTCTGAAGCAGCTGATTATGATGTCCGTTCTCTGTTATCTGCTTGGCTCTGCTTGGCTTCTAATCAGCGACCAGCAGTCCTCTGCCACTCCTTTTGTTACCCCTGCCTGGACTACAGCAGAGCTCATCATTGTTCTTCGTTTTTTGTTTTTTTTATTCCAAGAAAGAGACTTCCTCTTGTTTCTTAATAGACTTCAAGCTGACTCCAGGCAAACACAACCTGGCCCCTTTTTCTGAACTAGTCAGCATAATTTGCTTTTAAGAAAAAGGACAACAAAATAAAACAAACCTCGATTAGGGACGAGAATTTGCTTTTCTAATTACCAAAAGAATGAAAAAGCAATCTGCCTCGGGAACTCTTTTTTGCGACCAGTGATACTGTTCCACTTTGTCAAAGTATCTCATTATTTTCGAGCGTGGCGTCTGCATCTCATTTACGGAGCGAGTTCAGAGAAAGGTCTTACCAGCTGATTGAGAAGAGTGACGAGATTTGTAATTATATTGATACCTACAGGAAGTTAATATGATTATTAACACCAGAAAACAGAACAATTATCTCCGTGATTGTGTTACGAGCCCGGTTTCGACGCCGAGATGGGCCGCTCGAGGTTTGTGATTCTGCACAGGCAGCTGTGTGCGGAGCCATTTGCCATCCTTTGATGAGCTTCAGATTCATTCTGCCCTCCACCTGCACTTCGGAACACCGCGAGCATGTTATGATGAAGGCCTACTGCAAATAAAAATCAATTTCACAAATCTCAATTTAAGAGTACGAGAGCAAATACATTCTGTTTCATCTGCCGAAACAATCCACGCCGAAGAGGCACGCCTTCAAACTGCTAAGTGTGCTGACTTGAGAATGAATAAGAAATAAAGACGACGTTCCCTTTTCACTCTTGTGTCGCTTAGTGTGGATGAAACACTGACAGAAATATGGCGATGGAGCTCGCTGGCTTCGCTAGATCAAAACATTGCTTCTGTTTGCTTAGAATTGGCATTTATAGAGTACAGATCTTAAAAAAAGATCTAAGGTCTGTTTCTGCGGCACAGCGCCAGTAAGAAGCTTCTGCCTATTGATGCCTCTGTAAGGCATCAATAGGCATTACAGAGGCAGTATTATGTAAGCTCGACTTTATTGAACTTTACATCATATTATGATGTTATTTCCTCATCAAATACATAACCTTGGTTCTTTTGAGAATGTTTGGGAAATCTTTTAATTTCCAAGGCAACCATTCAGCTGTGCAAATCACCTGGGTGGACCTAAATCCACCCTTTACATGCATCTCTAAATCAGAGCTGCAGTTTCCAAGCTTCCGAGTTTCAGCCTCAGAAAGAGGCCGTCCCTCATGACTCCCCCCAATCAGCTCCTTCAGACTAGCCAGCAGGAATTAGCAAACACCTGGTGGAACTGGGCTTCAGCTGAGCTCATTATAGGAGCTACTTCTCAGTGCAACACTGGTAAAATGTTGTTGAACAGTTAATAGAGGACAGATGTTGTACTGACGTCCCTAAAGTGGAGTGTCAGAAAGAGCAGGGGTTTCTTATAGCGTTAGAGGCCCAATTTCAAATCACAAAGTCAAATTTCTTATGAGTCATATTTCATACATACAGCATTTTTTTAACAACTGAAGTTAACATGGTTACATGATTGTGCTATAAAATGGCACCATGTGCCTGGAAAATACATGGTACTGCCCCTTCAATATCATTTTTGTGGCTTTTAATCAGATATTTTGCCATTCTTTATTAAGGGTAAACAAAAAACAATGAGTTTTAAGTCGAAGAATTTAAGTGCTCAAGTTTGAATTTTCTTTAGTGGGTTTTCTATCATCCAGACATGGTCAGATGTACTCTGGTCTCCCATTAATATTTAGGTATGTATTTCTTGGAGAGTATATATTCTTGATGCTTTTTGTTGGCACTAATACTCTACCCTCATTACTTTTACTGTCTATTTGACTAATCTTAAATTCAGAAAATATAGTTTTAATAAGTTGGTTGGTTTCTTGTCATGGACGCAGCTTTTAATCGAAGTCCAGTTGAGGTCACGGCTTTAGAGTAACTTTATTTTTAATAAATGTCTTTCCTACATGGTGAGTGTTTGGGGTCTGTTTCTTGCTTATTTTAACATCCAGTTAAGTCTAAGGTTAAGCAATATTCCAGCTCCTTCAAACAGCAAGTCTGACTTGTCTGAGCAATTTTCATTTCTCAAATTCGTTGAAGTTGTTTTTTTGTCTGGCCATGCTCAAATGCATCTTGAAAGGATGAAAATGAGCAAAACATTTCTTTCCTTTGTGAGTGCATATTGACGTTTCACCAACACTCTAATAGCTTGACATGGCCCTTCACACTAGTCACGTTCTAAATGATTTTTGTAGTTGATGTGGACATGTTGGAAAAAGAGAAGAAGAGTGTCATCTGCGTGACATAATCTTGAAGAAATGTTTAGTCAGTGAATTAGAGGCTGAACTTGAACTGCTCTGGTTGCCTTAGTGTTAGTCTGTCTAGACTGTCTATTTACCAAGAGGAAATGTCATTCCAATACAAAGCCATGAAAGCTTAAAACTTAATGCAATTTTTCCTCTTGTTCAAAGTTCAAACACTTGAAACTCTGGAGCTGAACTAGAAACTTACTCTGTTTATTTTTATTTTTTCATCAATTTGATTAAATAACCCAAATCAAGCCTGCAGTTGGATACTTTACTGTCCCATTATCTCCCTTAAAGGGTTAATTTTGAAACTACATTGCTTTCTTTGCTAAATGTAGGCTGTGGTTAGAGGAGGAGAAAGAAGACAGGCAGGTAATTGGGATTGTACGGTAATAATGTGGTTGGTGTGGGCCAGACTTTCCTGGGTGTTAACATACTGGGTCATTAATTGGCTAATGGAGTATATGTGGTGGAGAACAAGGGTGGTCTCTGAGGAGAACGTGGGGGGAGGAGAGGAGTTGGCAGTGAAGCTGTTACAGGTTGCTGAAGTAAAACGCTGTTAGCAGGCGTTTGAGGCTAATGAGCGGAAAAGTGGTCCACGCATTTCGGCACTCTTGTTCTGCTTTTAGAGCAACTTTCGACGTCTTTTTTTTTTTCATAGCATTTTGGTAAGTATTTGGAAATACGGTGGCGTAGAACAAGATTGCAATGTTTGGGTTTCAAAATTTTACAAGTACAACTTGGCTGTCAATCCTACAAAAAAATTGTGCACTAAAACGGCATCATTTTAATTAGAAATAAATATCAGTCTTAAAATACGACTGCATACATCCCTATGTTCTAATATTATACCCATTACATGTCCATTTAAACCATTTTGTAGGACATGTTGAAATATTTGCTACATTTGTGCCACAGTTTAAAGACACCATTTAAGAGATATAACCTACACTTGTACACAGTTTGAGTGCTACACAAATGTCACAATGCAGACCCAATTATGACATTATATAATCTTGTGCTACACTATTCAGACACCCTACACTAAATGAAGACTCCTTTACCTCAGCATGCTAAATGCCTGAAGTGGTTGCAACAGAACGGCAGTCTGATCTACTCTCTCAATAATTCGGTTAAGAACAGTTTGAGCACCTGGGGGCGCTCATAGACACTACAGACAGTACAGTACAGATTATTGAACTGCTACTGCCAAATGATCAGGGAATTTGTAAGAATAAAAAAAAAGAAAACATGAGACATAGCAAAAGTTAATTATTCTCTACATGGCAAAAGTAACATTTTCAACTCAATTATGTGCAACATTTCTGTGGACAATAAAGGTTTATCCTATCTTAACATAGACCTATTGTTTGTGGCAAGTTTAGTTTCAGAATACCTGTGCATGCACACTTCACCGCCAATACAGGAGAGGACTTGGCTATCGGTGTTAGGAAGTGGTTTACTTTCTAAAAGTTTTTTTTTTTTTTAGTAATGAATAAAGTTGTCAGGTTAATAATTACCTGATAACTTTGGAGCAATCTGAGATTTAAAGGTGGTCAATTTATTATTGAATATAAAAGAAATATCAAACAAATGTTCTAAGTGAGATGGTGATATCATGGCAAAAGTAACATGTTCTGTGTATTCCACAGTACATGTACCATTCAGAAAGGGAGCACATTTAAAGAGACACACATGTTTCAGAGTTTAAGTTCATACTTTCAAACACATAGTTATGTAAATATTCATAATGATGTTTGAATATGAATAAGTTTGAAATAAACTAAACTAAACTGACCTCGACAGCATTTGATTTTCTAAAAAGAAAAAAAATCCTGCTGTGTCTTCACGTTTCAAACACTAAAAATTCTTATGCATAGCTGGATATGAAACATCATGACAGCAGTTTTCAGTACATTACATCTTATAAAGTTAATTTGTAGTTTGACTTATGTAAAAATAAACTTGGCACAAACACCTTTCTGCCTGCTGAACAGTGAGGTATGAGGTCTGTCACTCAGTCACCCAGTTATCCTCTTTTATTACTCTCCCTTACACCAGTGAAATATTTCCCTTCAAACATGCAGGGACAAATACTGAATGTTTAAACAATTTAACACAAACTGGATCCAAATAAAACAATGACACTGATGGCTACGCGACTTACAGTTTTGTTAGTGTTACTAAGTCTGTTGATTAACTTTTTTCATGTCAGACTCCAGGCTGGAAAGGAAGTTTAGCCTCTAGCTTAAAGCCGTTACTCCAACCCTAAGGTTAGTAAGACTGTTTTTCATGGATCTGATTAGTCCACAAAACACCAGAGGCTCTTTAAATCCCAGGGGAATGACGTGAACCTGCAGTAACATCATTCCCGACAGAGACCTGACATCATTGTGCAGGTGGAAAACCTTGTGCAAAGTTTGGGTTTTTATTTCATTTCTTGTCCTTTTTTTCCTAAATAAAAAAAGCAAAATTAAAGCACCCTGGTTTTAACTATCTAAATTTATAATTTGTTATACTATACCACCTTTTCGAATATTCAACAGAAAAAACGGAACGGCTCAGCTCGTCGCTAAAGATGACAGCACATCTCTGAGCGTTGCATCAGCCTTCCAAATCTCATTCTCCAGATAATACCAAGAAAATAGGATTCGGGGCGGTTAGGAGTAAACACGGCCGCCTATGGACAGGATGTGGGAATTGGGTTAATCTGGCACTGAAAAATGGTGATTGTTTGAAATGTGATTACCGTTATTAAAACACACAGACCTGGGAGAGCCAGTCCTGCAGGGGGAATTGTGCTGTGCTCCAAACCTGCCAATCATCTTCGAAGAGCAGCAAGGGGGGGAGGTCAGAGGTCAGCTGTGACCTGAGGTAACGGGGAAGCTTTAGCAGCAGGAGTGCCTGTGCGTGCATGAGTGCGTTCCCCATTGTAGTGCATCCAACATCTGGAACCAGTGAACGGTTTGGTGGCTGCTGTTGCCGGGGTCACCACAGTGGAAGTTTAGCTGCCCCCCGTCGCCCCCTTTAGGCTGTCCTCGGCGCTCCTCGCTCTGTATCTCTCTCTCCCCTCCACTGTCCTCTCCATCTCCTCCCGCGGTGCCAGATCTGCTCTCACACATGCAGCGTGAGTCTCATTAGCTGCAGACAGATGGGTGTTCGCATGGAACCGTTCTGTACGGCGGGAAAGGTCTGTGAAAGGCTGTGTTGTGTGGCAGGGTTCCCAGGGGTGGAACAACATGGAAGGGGGTATGAAGAGAAGAAAATGAGATTTCCTTCCCACCTTCTCTTATTTGCAATGCTAAGGAACTGATCACCATGAGGCCTCGCTTTACTTACTTGAATGAACGTGCTTTGCAAAAACACAAGATCCCACCAAGTATTTTTGGTCTAGTTTCTAGTGCAAATAACTTCGTACACTTGAAAAAAGACAAAACTAAATTGCAAGCTTGTTTTAAGTCAATAATTCCTTAATACTGATTAAAACAGTATTTATTCCATTGGCAGATTATTTCACTTATAACAAGGATTTTTTCTAATGTCATTGAAGTAATCACATAACATAGAACAAGTACTTTTTTACGTAAATTAAGGAAATATTGACTTAAAATAAGCTCCTATGTCTTGCTGAAAAGTTAGTTTTGTCTTATTTCAAGTGTACTAAGATATTTGCACCAGAAACTAGACCAGAAATGCTTGGTAAGGTTCTGTTATTTTGCAGTGTTTTAATTTTGAGACTGAAATATTTTTTTCCCCATACTTCATTGCAAAAGAGTCAGTGTTGTGGCACAGACTCTTCGGGGTGCAGGTGCTCAAGTGTTAATAAAGGGGCACCTTGTGCTCCGCATACAACCACCGTCTGCCTTAGTGGTGTGAGATTTATTACAGCCCATCATGTACATTTTAAATCAAGAGCCATTTGTAGTCTGATGCAGATGTTTAGTAATGTTCAACAGAACAGAATCAGTCGCATTTATTTGTATAACACATTTCAGCAACATTGTAGTTTAAAACCCTTTACATCATAAAAACACAAATATAAAAAGCCATAAAAACAACAGTCACCATTTGAGAAACCAGTAACAAACATCAGGTTTGTTAAAAGCGCCATCATCAGAATCATCAATATTCGTCCAATATGATGGTCAATATTTCATTTATTATGCAACTTCAAAAGCAACTCTAAGCAGGTTTGTTTTGAGCCTCGATTTAAAGGAACTCAGTTTTTCAGCTGTTTTGAAGTTTTCTGGAAGTTTGTTCTTGATCTGTGGTGCGTAGAAGCTGAATGTGTCTGGTTTTTTTGGCGATATTCAAAAAAATGTGAGGCGGTGGTAATACAGGTTGTTAAATCCAGAAATGCTACCTTAGGTCACACGCTATAGACTACATTTAAACAAAAAGATTTTAGAAGGGCACTTTTTCTGTTCAGAGGAACAAAGGTGCTCTAGCACCTCCTAGTGTCTGTCTGACCCTAAAACTCAGTCAGACTGGATGTAAACTATCTGTTATCAATAATATTTAAGTCATACTAAAGATTTCCTATTTAATTTAAATGCAGAGTGTCTCAGCTGCTCCAACCAACAAATATTTACCATCTTATAGCATGTGTAGATAGAACGACTCATTTTGGTGTACTTTAGCTTTGGGTATTAGAGTAAATGAGACAAATGTAAACGTAGGCTATACATTTCCACTTCTTTGGGGGGGGGATCTTCTTCAGTTTTTGTGCTTTATCAGAAGTAAATTGAAACATCCATGATATGCGTGTCATTGTTCATACATTTTGTGTCCATCGCTTATCCTGATGACGTTTATTCCAGAATCCAGGCCAAAACGCGGGAAATTCGGGAGCGGCAGGCGAAGGAGCGGGAATACGCCGAGATCCAAGATGTCGTCAGCCGCACCTTCAGCTCAGACGAGGAGCACACCTACGCCGGCATCGGGTCGCTGGGCTCGTCTCAGGACAGCGGCAGCGCAGACCCCTACGGCCACCACTACCACCTCCCTCAGAGCCCGCAGAGCCCTCGATCCCCCGTCAACCCACAGCGCAACGGACCACCTCTGGAGGCGCTGTACGCCCAGGTCAACAAGCACCGCAACGGACGACCAGCGGCTCCCGACAGGTAAGGAACCCAATTCAGATCCCGCTGGTCATCTGAATGAGACTGACCAGCCCTGCTCCTCCGTAGCTTACTGATTTGCATCAGTCAGGGCGATTTACATCTCATCTGTTATGCATAGACAGTGGTGTGAGTTCATTTGTTCACTTTTAGTTGGCAAAGACGAGACACGGTTCACAGATCAACGCTGAATTTCACACAGCGTTTTATCACATCTACAGGGCTTTATCTACAGGGCTTTCCCCAAAGCAGGCTGGTAAAATCCAGAAACAAAGTAAAAAGAACATCAGAATCCTATCAGTAATTTTTCATGTGGCGGAATACATTATCTAGCGTCGTCTCACTTTTTTTTTTTTTTCATTTCGCCGGGATCACAGGTAATCTCCTTGGAGTCTCGTAGCGCAGCCACGTCTTTACCTTGAGCGCATGTGCAGCAAACTGCTTGGACATGTCAATAAAATAATAAATATACTGTTTATAAGGTTGCAACACCATAAAGTTGCTTTCCTGTCCAATAGGAAATTACCCAATATTTTAAACTACCCGCTGCCGATCGGCAGCCACTAAGAGCTCGTTACACATTTTGTCGGCTCAGTGGCTTCAGATCTCAGTTTTGCCTTTGCGCTGGAGATAATCCAATCTGTTTGGAAGGCGCAGGAGAGATGAGTGTATTGTCGGCGAAAACTCTTTTTGCAACAGATGCTGTAGGGCTGCTTCAGGCAAATCGGTAAGTTGTGAAGTTGCCGGGTCATGTCAAGAAAGTTTTCCCAGAACATTCTTTCCTGTAACTTAGTTTATTTTTTCCATTTTTACTTGACGAAAACGAATTACCTGCAACCTTATAACATTCATTACGTTAACTTGCTAAACCCTGATGCCCTTTTCTCTCTCTGAGTTGACGTAAGGTTCATTTATTGATACTCATCAGGGGAGCATCAGTAGACCACTGGTCTACTGGTCTTTCCACCTTTCAGAGGACTGGATAATACCCACCTCCTGAGACTGACATGTGTTTTTGGCAGTGTAGTGACCTTTCCCTGCTGGCCGGTGGTTGGAATAGTGTGTTACTGTGTGTGTATGTGACCAGGAAAGAGCACCTCACGATAAGTAGCTGGCTGTTTTTAAGGGGATTTGAGGAGGAAGGATCTTCATCCTGTAACCCTCACGGGACAGTAAATATAGAATAACAAGGCCTTGTGTTCCTCCTGGAAGCCAGATCAATCCACATGGGAACCTCCCGGTAGTTCACCAAAAGCCAAAGATCCGCATCCGCTACCTTCTCTGTACCAACTTTCAAACAGCTGATTACGAATACATAAAGAAAATGTGATGATTGTCTTGACCTGAGCTTGTACTTCAAGCTTTTTCCTTTTCACAAAAAAATGTTTTCAATAAAGAATCAATTTTCTTTTATGTTTTACAAACAAAACATCAGAGAAGTACAACTTTCCACGTCTCTCTTTACATTCTTTTGTAGTATCTTGCTTCATATGTTACATCTTTATTCTTTTTTTCACATCTTTGAAATTTTTCTAATTTGCAAGAACAATGAAAGTATAACCTTCCTGCTTCATATAGATGATAATGTGACTGCAACAATAGCTACAAAGTTCAACATATTTTATAAAGAGTTTTACTTTCTATGGAAAGTAGCATGTAATTGTGAAGAGGAAGGAAATTGATGGTTTGGAAAATTATATGAAGAGCATTTTAATTCAACTTGAGTCTGACATTTTTGCCCATCTTTGGCAACACTTGCCCATCTACCTACTGACTCATCTGTAGGCAGAGTGATTAGTTCTGTCTTTAGTCTGAGTATGATGGAATTTTAAAATTAAAAGGAGTTTGGAGGTTTATGTTTATGGATAGACATAAACCTGGATAGACGGAGATGGTAAAACTTGCCCATCTTTGGCAAGACTAGTATGTTAGGGGTTATAATTCTGCTAGAAGATGAACCTCCACCCTAATCTTAAGGCTTTCTTTCTAGTTTTCCTCCATATTTGTTTAGTGCTGTGTTCTGTCCATCTTCTGTCCATCTTTCTGTTAGTGTTACGCCACCCTGAAGGATTTTCATACAGACAAGAAAGATCAATATTGTTCTCATGGCTTAATTATAAACTGTAAATGGGATTTCTTATGGATTTCATTCTCAACAATGTCTTGCTTTAAGCCCTTCTTCCTTAATGGCCAGACTTATGGGGGACGCACACTATAATTTTCTCACCTGATGTGTCACTAACGTCTGACGACTTCATAAAAGAGCAGCAGTTTTAGAGAGATTCCTGGTATTGCACTGGATTTTGGGGTGTCATAGTAAAGAGGATGAAACATAACAGTTTTCCAACTTCTATTAGCCAAAATATTTCCAAGTCGTGTCATTTACCTCCCACTGCTGTCCTCCATCATAAAATCCCCAAAACAGTATAAAAAAAATCTCCTTATCACTATAATAATGTTTAATTATTTCAACTTAAAATAACACAACAGTACATACACCTTTTGTTGCAATGTAAAAAATTCTAAAGGGGGTGAGTATGGTGAGTATTTTAGCAACAAATTGTATTTCTTGTTTTACCTATTTTGAAAGCACCTTAAATATGCAGATCTATCATCTGTTTGCAGGTTTATTTCCATATTAAAACTTAGTGTTTCGTGTTAATTATATGCAGAAGCTTCTGTTTTGTTTCGGCTGTGAGCTTTGAGTATTGATTGCTGTATGTGGAGCTTATTTGCAGGAACGGGATTAACTTTTCTGAACGTAGCGATTGGATTTCAAATATGCACAACGTGTACGACACTTGGGTTTTCGTTTTGCACCCCCTCTCGCTTTGCATATCTTATGTATGCCAGCCCAGCTGTGTGCCTGCCTGCAGTATTTGTCTGAAATACAATAATATC
The DNA here is from genome assembly GCA_903066825.1 of Alfaro cultratus. Taxonomy (NCBI): domain Eukaryota; kingdom Metazoa; phylum Chordata; class Actinopteri; order Cyprinodontiformes; family Poeciliidae; genus Alfaro; species Alfaro cultratus. The sequence continues at coordinate 800 of CAEFZX010031268.1, read as the reverse complement.
TACTGCTTCTTGTTTTTCCATTTACTGCTTTCAAAAAGGAGCCAGAAGCACATTCAGATTTAAAACTCCTGTCACTTGCCTATCATAACTAACGTAAATAGCAATTTGCATTTCTAAATTAATCTTAATGGAACTGTCAAGATTAAAGCTTCCATAAAGCAGAATTTGCAATTATTTCCGACCTTTCCAACACTCACGTCAACAAACATGAGTTAAAACGTTTTGATTCATATTTTTTTGTTTCATACTCTTTATTCCTCTTTTGAATCTCTAACAATAACATAATTTGTGCAGGTGAAGATATATGGAAAAGAGGTTTATGTTTTACTCAACAGACCTGTATCATTACATGGAAATAATATATCCCAACTTACTGTATTTTCCGCACTATAAGCTGCACCGGATTATAAGGCGCACCTTCAATAAATGGCCTATTTTAAAACTTTTTTCACATATGAGGCGCACCGCATTATAAGGTGCATAGGATAGACACTACAATAGAGGCTACAGTTACGTTATGCATCCATTACATGGAGCTGCGCTAAAGGGAATGTCAACAAAACAGTCAGATAGGTCAGTCAAACTTTATTAATAGATTATAAACCAGCATTCTGACAACTTTGTTCACTCCCAAAATGAATAAACAGCTGTTTTATTATTTTCCCTGAGGTAAAGTCAGTGACGTGGTATTTTCGTGACACAGTTTATTGTGACATCTAGTTCGCGTGCTAGCGCTGTTGCTTTCATTCCAATAGTGATTGTACTGACACTTTTACTTGCTGCTCTCTGTTCAACAACCC